>VDFB02083463.1:0-32610 GCA_007258455.2 Sequoia sempervirens
AGTAGGCAACCAACTCAAGCACATAAGCAAGTAGCTCAAGCAAGTAGCTCAAGCAAGCAAGCAACTAACTCAAGCACTCACAAGATGGCAGGAAAGATGCTCTGATACCAAGTTGTAATGTCCCTTACCTAGCTTGACCCTAGAATTTTCTTGTTTGCCCTAAAATTTGCTTGTTGATTAGGTTTAGGGTTTCTTCTTTCCAAGGGAATGTTTTCTCTATTGAAGTAATCTTGAATTGAAGTTTGCATTTTACCATATTAGCACATACACATATATCTGTTAGCATCAATATCTAGATAGCCAAAATACAAACATAATCATAAAAGCAATAATGAAGACATAGGAGTGGCATGGGTAGATCCGCCCGAAGCTATCCATCTATGCCCAAGAGCACAAGCGTCCGACCAAGACTACCCACCTCTTGGCCCCAAGCGAAAGGAACGTCCTACTAAGACTATTCCACCCTTGGAGTGGTGTGCTTGGTGGAAACACTTGTACATGTTTTCTCTACCCATGTCATCACCTCAGAAGACACTTAACTTACTGGGGATAGTCAGGGGAGCGTATAAGTGGCCCACGCCTACCACCCCTCCATGGCTGTGGCGGATCTTGAATGGGACCCCCACCCCTCCATGGCCCACCCATGCCTTGGGACTGGGCAGACTATGAGTGGAATTTCCACCCCTCCAAGGCCCATCCCTGCCTTGGGTTCCAAGGGCGGACTTAAGTGGGTTTTTTTGGCACCACTTCCCTCACACCTTTCCTCCTAGTAAGTTGGCAAACACTCATGAAGACAATTTTTAAATAGTCAAATACATTTGCACTTATCATTGACTCTTAAATAAACATCAAATATATTCTTAGAACAATTATAATCATGAACATACTAGAGAGATCAGTGCATAATAATCAGATAAGCAACATCTAAATCCATGTCTATAGTAATAATACATATTAATACTAGAAATGCTATGCATATCTCTTTACTCCTTTCACAAGTTGATTCCTTGTTCTTAGCACTTAAAAGATATCATTATTGTAAATCAATCATATAAGAATCTATTATCCATAATTATTTAAATTATCATAATTACTTATAAGGCTTAATAATTATTACAAGCATCATTATTGAACAATCGTAAATAACAAACCTATCTATATATATATATATATATATATATATATATATATATATATATATATATATATATAAATAAAATACATTCATATCAAAATAATCATTGTAAAATGAAATCAATTAAAAGTATATATATATATACCTTGACATGAATATATATATTTAACTTACAACCCATACACCATTAATTCTCTTTACTGTTGCATACTTTTCTAATATGTTCGATCTGTAGAGAATATTATCTTTTTCCAGTCAGCCATGATGTTTTGTTTTGAAGGTGTTCCCTTAAAATACATGTGGTGGTGAGAGGACGTGGCATTTCTTGCCTGTTGCCTTTGGAAGAGACTTGACCGATGGTTTTGAGATGCACCGTTTGGTGAAGATGTTGACGAAGGTAATTCTGATTTGTTTTATTAGTAATTGCTGACTAGTGTTTAATAAATGATTGTTGTCTTATTTAATAAATGATTGTTGTCTTAGGAATAGGAACCGCTGCCTTGTAATACTTTGTTTCTATTATTCAATGATCATCAATATTTTATAATTATAATATTATTATATTAATGATTATAATGATATTTCAGATTTATTCATTTCATTATTTTATTTTTGATGTTTATTATATTTATTTTACTATTTCATTTTTTATGTCAAATTATTTGTATTTTAATATTTCATATTTTAACACTAACATATAATAATTTGCTAGTATGTTATTATTATATTTGTTATTTCATATTTATATATTTTTATATTGATATGGTACATATTTATCTCATATTTAATATTTATATTGCTATTTATTTCATTTATTAATTTATTTGTATTTTAACACTTAGGCTTTATGACATTGCTATTTTAGAGACATGACAATCCTTAATTATAGGAATAGGAACCACTGCCTTGTAATACTTTTTTTCTATTATTCAATGACCATCAATATTTTATAATTATAATATTATTACTAATAATGATTATAATGATATTTCAAATGTATTCATTTTATTATTTTATTTTTGATGTTTATTATATTTATTTTACTATTTCATTTTTGATGTCAAATTATTTGTATTTTAATATTTCATATTTTAACACTAACATATAATAATTTGCTAGTATGTTATTATTATATTTGTTATTTCATATTTTTATATTTTTATATTGATATGGTACATATTTATCTTATATTTAATATTTATATTGCTATTTATTTCATTTATTAATTTATTTGTATTTTAACACTTAGGCTTTATGGCATTGCTATTTCAGAAACATGAGAGTCATGGCTCCTTATAGATATATTATTGCACTTGTGCCTTTCTTCCACAATGTTCTTAGTTCTTTTATACCCCCATGATTGCTTGATTAGAGGTGCCTCTTCTAAAAGGTGATGTCTTTCCTCAAACAGTTATGACCTCTCCTTATTAGTTGCTTGACTTTTCACCCAACCGCAGCCCTTAGCCAACATAATCGCTGTCTTAATATTAATTATTGTTATTTTAATTGTTGGTCTTCCTTAATGATTCACTGCTTCTATAAGCCTTTTAATTATCTCTATTCGTTGCTTTAGAAATCATGGCTGCTCTATTTGAATGAATGAAAGATTTTAATGACGTCCGCGAGACCAAACAGTCTATGGAACCGAGACAAAACAGGCCTAATTTGATATTATTAGTTAATTAATTAATGTCTTGATCGAATAGTGCCATGCATAATATGAATTGGTGCTTGATATATGGATGTTCGTGACCCTTCCTCTCAAATAGACGGATATGACAATCGTAAGCTCCTCAACCCAATGGTTGTGAATAATGTGCTTAAGGAACTTTAACAATTTGGATATCAAATCATCGATTCCAAAGGGCCGAGTATGCCTTCGTTACCTGTGGATCAAAGGGGTGGCTCGTAGAATGTTTGCAATCACAGGAACGTCCGCCGATCATTAACATATATGCCTGTCCCTTATTCTGAGCTGATAGGAGATAGTCGTCCTAAATGCCTAGATGATTTGACAATCCATGTGCTTTCAAATAGATAATCCTGACTTGTCAGGACAAGGCCGATAATATTGCCGAACACCAAGATAACAGCTATGATGATAAATGACGACTTCAAATAGAGTAGGCGACCAGAGAGGTCCCAATTTGCAAGTGTATAATGGTCAGTTTGACTTTGATTACCCTGTCAGCCTCCACATGAATGCTAGCCAGCATGAGTCTTCAGTCAATATCGCGATTCATAAGGAGGAGATAAAGATTAAATGCGGTGACGATATGTCTTTGTTCCACACGCTACCGTTTAACATTTTAGTTAAATGTTATCGGGCCTCATCAAGTATACTACTTGTCTTTCCTGGCAGAAGAGATATTCGAATTATAATGGATTGATTAATCGCTTTCTCCTTCATCGGTGATAACGTAAAGATTCTCTCATAATGCCCAAGGCTTGATCAACGGATTTGTCCTTCTTAACCTGCGATAACCTGTTCGGGCAATTTCCCCGTGAGACTCGCCTTTGACGGCAGATCCAGAGAGATAGAGGATTAATATGGAATAGTTGTGGCAGTTGTTATATTTCCATGTATATTTGATTTGCCTTTGACTAGGGGAGAGGACCCAGTACCTGAGCATGTTTCAATAGTTTTTATAGTTGTTTATATAATGTCCAATATTTTTATCAATATTGGATCAATAGTTGTGACTTTAAAGTTGTTAGTGTTGATGATGAATACCCATAATTAAACAAAATGTATTCGTTTGATCTAAAAAGCAACCAATCATGTGATTCCACATCAGCGCTCAATAAAACATGCTGTGAATGCACAAGTATTGGTCTCACTTTTTTTTTGGGCCTTTTTGGACACCCTGACAAAAAGCATGCTGATGTGGCATCATATTTGATGATGTGGCCCTGAAACCTTAGTTATAAGCAGGGGACTTGCCAAGTAAGCTTCTGTTAAAAAATGGGAGTGATTTGAAATTTCCACGTAGGATAATTAGAAGCGCGAAGTTAGGGTGCACAACTATTGGGTCCTCTCCCCTAACTTGGGATATGTTATCACTTAAGCTTTGACTATGAATCTTCTGCCTCTAATATCCCCATTAGGCTTCTCCTCCACGTCAGCAACAGAGCTTATTCGATAGTACATAGAAACCATGCCAGTACTCTGCTCATATAATGAAGATACAATAGTAATCGCCTATGGTAATAGTCGATTAACCCAAATAATGAATTATTGATCAGATTAATTGATCAATAATAAGAGACCTCTCAAGATATAATTATCGTTTAACAGGGGACATTACATTCCCCTCTGGGTCATTTTTCTTGCTGGCTGTTTCTGTTGCTTGGGGACAGTTATTACTCTGTTTAAATTGATTTCACATTGGCTATGAGACTGCTGTTTTAACAAAGTTGGACTGTTTTGGGCATAGTTCAAAAAATTGCGACTTGGCAAAACTTGGCACCCTATCTTCCTGGCTTTGAACTTAATTGTACTTGGAAGTCATGTATTGCTTTGCTTTCCTATTGGAGCTTTGTCAATATAAAAAATGGAAAAGAAGAAATGATTTCACTGGCTGTTTCTGTTAGATGGGCGCAGTTATTACTCTGTTTAAACTGATTTTATATTGGCTTTGAGACTGCTGTTTGAACGAAGTTTGACTGCTTTGGCCATAGTTTCAAAAATTGCCACTCAGCAGCTTATCTTTGTGGCTTTGAATTTAATTAAACTTGAAATCATGTATTTCTTTGCTTTGCTATTGCAGCTTTGTCAATATAAAAGATGGCAAAGCAAAAATGACTAATTGAATATAGTAGATAATGTTCTGTGGTTTAACTCAAACAAAGAAGATAAGAAAAGTGGGGGAAAGTAAACTCAAGCAATGAAAAACCCTTTCCATATTGAAAAGTTAGATCCAAAACCATTTTTTGGTCCATGATATCATTGTCTTTTGCAACCCATACTGTTTAAGGCATAAGTTTTCTTAGCCAATGGTTCACAGATGATTTGGTGTTTTCCATGCCACACAACCTTGGATTGGAATGGACAAAAGTTCAATTTCAGCTGACAATCCATGCAATGAAATGAAATGATACAGCAAATTTTGCAGCATACAAATTCCCAGTTGCATGAGTTGCCTCTACTCATGCCATTCCAAAATGAACACTTGATTGTTATTTCATAGTTCAAAGCCTTTCCTACATCCAACTTGTTGCCCCAACTCTCTCATTAAGGGAGCGCTAAACAGGAGATTAAACTTCTTTCTAGGTGAGAGTTGCATTCCATTAGCACCTTAACTGACAATTGCATCCTATGAAAGACAATTGGACTCATTTGAAGCCGCATATATACATTCAGATAACCGAACAAACTTAAACCCTCAAAGGTTACTGTCAAATACAAGTGAAGAATGTTACTACAAAATTAAATACACATTGAATATTTGCTCTTGTTTATTTGATTTGAAGAACTTTCTCAGTTCACATTGAATCATCTGTGACCTCATCTATTTCTGGAAGAAATCAACAGAAAAATTGGCGTAGCTTAGTAACAGGATGAAAGAAACATTATGAATCTTGTTCACATATTTGACCTCAAGAACACTTTCCATTCCCGTCGATAGCGTATGACCTCCTTTGTTGCTGCAAGGAATGTGTGCAGCAAAACTGGTACGAAGAAAGGCTGCAACAAAAATAAAGCATCAGAAAACATCCAAAGTACATCCAAAGAATCACAGAAGAATATAAAGTGAGCCAGAAGGGTAAGCGTGGACATGAGGAATGCAGAGGTCTCTTTTACATTAAATGTAAAACAAATAATACATCAACAGAAAAAAAATGGATGAAATCTTCATAAAAAAGGAAAGCATTAAAATGTCACTCAAGTTTTTTACTTACAGTGTAGATAGCAAAGTGGTGCTCAATAGGGAAATACAGAAGTGACATGATGGATGGCTGGAAAAAAGCTTCCTCTGCCAAATTCCTTGCTTTACGAGCAAATTCTGCTTAAGGCAATTACATTGTGTAAGAATTGATCATTCGTGTAAAGACAAATCAAGTAGTTTTGAAAGAAAATAAGAATGATATTGCATACTTAACATACCTGCTGCAGCTAAATACATGCCAGCAAAAGAGTTGTTTCGAGCTAAACTTGCAGCTTCAAGTGATTGATATATCTGCAACAATATCATGCTTGTAGTCATGTTTCAGTCAATATGAGATCATACATTTCCTTGTCTTTATAACCTGATTACCACTGAGATAGTCTTGTAAACGAACTCGGGAAGAACTAGGAATTTCAATATTTGGGAGATACACCTAAAATGATATACTTACTCATGAAATAAAGCAGAAGAAAATTATACTCTCATTTCAAATATGAATTATCCCAGTCATGATTCAGATACTGGAAATAAAAGAACATAAACTTTGTTCTAGATGAAGAACCTTTATCATAATGTTAGTACATTAGCTTGCATCTATAAAATAGAATCCAATGGACATCTTCCAGTGAAAAAAAAAACAATGAGAGGAATTTATTTAGATTTCTTGGAAACTTCATGACATCAAGTCTGATTCCAAGCATGCAATCCTCTTCTCTTCTAGTCTTTATAGAGTTGAAGTAGCAGGAGTTTAATTAGGAATCATTAAGGTACAGAAGATCAGATAAAGAACAAAAAAAAGTCAGGAATTGCTCTAGCAATATGAAATTTATTATGCCCTTAGTCCAGATGCTATGATAAGAAGACAGCAGTTATAGAAATTACAGGGACACAAGAGGTCATAGTAACATCCATTTACATGGCATTGACACAGCAAAAAAATTATCAGAGTAAGCCGTAAATGGAACTCAACTATCCAGCATTAAAACTAACAAAAACATGGGAAACATAAAAACAACAAAAGAAAATCAGTGTTAACTTGTGTTAAATAAAGAATGTGGAGATATAAATAAACATACTACATTTAAAGTTTTAAACACTGTCCACAAAAAAAAATTGCTGAGATTTTAAAAAAATATATTTTAATTTTACCTAAGAGGATGTATGTACTATGCAGTATGTATAAAACAATGGGCAAACTCTAAAATAGTAGAGCACTCGCTCATGTATCACAGCCTTCTATTTTAGGGTAATTCATATATGTATACCCAAAAAATATTTAAGAGTATATATTTAGAAATAAAAGCTCCTTAGGTCTTGAAATTGAATTTTTCAAAATGGATTTATTTGAATTAAAATTTTATTAAAAAAATAAAATATCCTACCCCTAACCCTATGTAATGAACCGGACCAATTTTTTCCCAATTCTTCAATGAACAATTCAGCTCAATCACAACAATCACCCGTTAAGGTTAGCCCAAAACCAAACTCTGCTGGAAAAGTAACTCTACGCCAAGAATGCACACACAAACTCAGGATCAGAATGGTGTGCGCCGAGGGTTGTTAGAAGCAACTGAAAGTATTACAATGCTAAAAGAAGCTCAACGCCAAGAATGTGCTCTCCAACCCAAAGTGGGAATGGTGCTACCATATGGTGGAGGTACTATGAAAAGAAATGCAATGTTGGAAAGTAAACTCGACACCAAGCATGTGCACTCCAAACCCAAGATGGTGATAGCGCTATCATATGGTGGAGATTCTATTGATGACAATGCAGTGCTAAAAGTAACTCATTCATCAAGCATGTGCACTCCAAGCTCGAGGTGAGCTAGGTGCTATCATATGATGATGAGGATCTAATGCATTACAAAGAAGACTGAGTGAGGGCCAATCTCTTCCACAACCGTGGGAATACAATGTAACTTAGCAAGAAATAGAAATGGCTGAACAGTACTATTGTAACAGCCTTACAATGAGAAGAGTTGTCTGCCAAGAACACTGAATTAGAAGTCTATCAATGCTGCAATATTATATAATGTCTCCCCAATGCACAACAAGACTCCAATACTCAAACTCAACCCCAAAGACAAAATCTTACAATCTGATATGACTGAACAATGACTGAAAATGCATAACCAACAACACTGTAACTCACTAAAATGCTCATAACTCTCTCTAGACTTGTCCAAATGACACGAAATCTGATACAAATGAACACTATGAAGATGGCGGCTAGATTCTAATCAAGAAATGACTCTAAAATCTTGTAATTTTATTTTCTAAACATTTGCTAGGCAAAACATAATGGTACGGCCTCAAGAGGGGCGATTTTTACTAGATAAAATCAAGGACTCCAAAATAAAATTTGCAAACCTGCAAGAAGGGTCGCCCCTAGCTGAGAAATGGATTAGTAAACTACCCAAAACCATATAAAATTTACTCAATGACTTATGAATAAAAACCTCAATCAGCTACGATGGATCAGCAACTCCAAAAACTAACTGAAATGCAAGAAACTCAACTACAATGTGCTCCAATCTGCTCTCAGAGAATAAGAACAGCAATATCTCAACTAGTTGCTATCTTTCAAGCAAGAAGTCAAGCCCAAGCTAGGAGGTATGCATCCCTCAAAGTATTCACTCACCATTTCGGCAGCATATCGATATAATTTGTTCATGGATGAGAAATGAAGAACAAGTGACTCCCTTTTATAGATTTGTGATGATCTTCTAGAAGCCTCTAGAAAGTGTGCCCAAATTCAAATTCCAAGTTGACTTCAATTCCCCCCTTCAAATGTAATCCAAATTCAAATGCAATTTCATTACTTCTCCAAGTCGCCCTTTTCCAAGAATGAAGTAATTCTTTTAATAAAATAATGCTCCTCTCCAAATTGGCGTCCATTTTCCAAGGTGACATTTTCACTTTAGAAATATCAAAAATAACTCCTCATGAGGCGTCCAACCCTCAAGTTCCCCCTTTTCAAAAACAACTTGAAGTTGTGATGCTAGGCTAAGGGGATAAACTAAAAATATAACATTAATTTAAAATAACTCTTCTCACCCAAAAATTGCATTATGAAGCCAAAAATCAACATTTCTATTGAACTGCCTGAAGAGGAAAGCCAACTGTACTGAGGCCAATCAGGACCACTACCAAAAATAGAATTTACTAAAAATAGTAAATTCAACAAGTTGCTCGGATCAATGTGCAAACCGAACCATTGCGAAGCTTTCTGAAAACCCAGAAAGAATCCGCAATCCAAAATCCCAAACTCCAAGATGTAGCCGTTGTAACTTACTAAAAATAGTAAGCCCGAAAAGGTTGCCCGACACAGTTGTATGTCATACCACTGCGAAGCTCTCTGAAAACCCAGAAGGAATCCAGAATCCAAACAGCCAAACTTCAACATGCAAACCCTCAAATCTTCAAAAGAAACCACCAAGCAGTCTGAAACCCTAATTCTACCTCTAACTAGCCGACACCACACCGGGGATAGGCTATCAATCACTAGAAAGTGTAGTGCTAAAAATGGGGACATTACACCCTAAACTATCTTTTTCCATTCAGCCCGTCCTATTATTTTTCTGCCTCTTAATGTAATGCTGGGGCAAGAAAAAGGTGTCATGCCCTTGAAATTGCCACACTAAAAACCCAAGTGTTGGAATGCAAATAAATAAATAAAATAAAAAACAATATAAATATTATTATAATAAAAATCATTATAATATAATACTATAAATATTAAAGCATATACATAAAACTAATATAAATAAATTCAATTTATAAATATATTAGTATAAAATAGGTAACATAAAAGGAATTACATTTATAAAATGAGCAGCCAGTGACTCCATATTAAAAGATAGTGATAAGGCAGAGATTAGATTATGCCATAAAGAAAGCAACAGTTATATTCTTCATAGGCAGCAATTAAGAGCAGCAATTCTTACAAAAACAGCAACGCTGGACGTTAAGGTAAAGGCAGCGATTATGTTCAAGCATAAAGGCAACGCTTGGAATTAAAATAAAATAAAACATATTTTAAGACAGCAATTAAGTGCATGGAGAGGTAGCAATTATTCCTTAAAGGTGGGCTTTTCAAGAGGTTGTCTCTATTCAAAAATAAAATAAAACATATTTTAAGACAGCAATTAAGTGCAAGGAGAGGCAGCAATTATTCCTTAAAGGTGGGCTTTTCAAGAGGTTGTCTCTATTCAAAATGATGTATCTCTTCACAAGAGACATAAGGACATAATATGGTATAAAATAAGGAGAAGATATGAAAAATACAGGACAGCAGACTTTCAGGAAGGGAAATAAATTTGGAGTATGGATCGAACAGCAGATTGGGAAGAAGACATGAATTATAAGAGACCTTTGGATTAAGTATCATTGGAAAAATATATTTGGACAGTAAGTTCAAATATTACTTTTTTTTTTTTGATAGGTAAGAGAGTTTCTATTGATATTTCAAAAAAGTTTTACAGTTCATGCCCATGAACTGTGAGGCAGAGGATAGCCAGACGCACCATATACCAAACCTGCCTAAACCCAAGATTCAACCTGCCTCCAAAATTTGACCATGCAGTGTCAAAGACTGCCTACACTTAACAGAGACCAGAAAAAACAAACCACCGGACACCGTCTGCCAACATAAGCAATCATTACAATGGAAACCATACGGTGAACGATGCAAAAAACCCAACCGAACTTGGATATGTAGATACCAAACTAACACCTACCAAGACCAGACAGCAAACATACCACCACCAATGCTTTACCATTACTAGACATTGTTTTGGGCGAAGATCCTAAAGTCATACTTCCATGAGGCGTTTTGAACCGCAACCAAACAATGGTGTGATAATGTGAAATGCATATTCTCAATCATTAATCTATCTATAACCCAGCAAGCAATCATGTGGAGAAGAGGAAATTCAAAGAAGGGGAGCAGATACAAGATCACCATCTAAGTAGACCACCACATGCTGAATGTCCATTGTGCCTGCCACTTGTGGCCAAGAGGGTGAGTGTCCATTCTTGGGCTTAGATAGGAGGATTTCCGGGCACCCTATTGTGATTTCCTTTCCAACCTCTATGATGGTTGATTGTTGGAGAAATCACAAGTCATGAGAGAATGAATATGAAGATATGAATAGAGAGGGCAGATACAAGCACCCCACTAGGAAGACTACCCCATGTTGGATGTCCAACATGCCTGCCACTTGGGGCCAAGAGGGTGAGTGTCTGCTCTTGGGCTTAGTGTGAGGTTTGCTTTGGGCCAACCTATCATTCTCCCTCATTCAAACGTATTGTGATTAAATACTAAAATAGATGTAACATGGCTTATCTAATGAGTTAAGATGATTTCACCTATTTGTACTCGTGCGATAATTTACCCTACTAGAAATAGTCAGATTTATGAATTATATATACATATGCAATATTGCTTGATATGATTGCAGGACCTAAATTAGGATTTATCTTGTTAAAAGGCATTTAATTGGTAAGTTATATCTCTAGCTATATTACAATTCTTATTTTAATGAATTTGTGATTCTAGGGCAAGATTTAGGGTAATTCCCAAATAGGGGACATTACAAAATCCCCTACTTTCCAATTATGAAGAGAATAAAATTGAAAGTATGAAGGCATGAGAAGCATTGGCATTGGTGTTGAATTCCACAGCCAACCTTGAATCATCATTTGTAGATTTTTTTATTGGCTCATGGATACAGCATTCCTCCACTAAGGAGAGTTCTAGCCTTCTACATTCTGCATGAAATTTATTCATTCCTCACAATGTTCTAAGAACACAACCTTGGCTTCTGTTACACCCCGATTGTATAGGTACTACTGCATAGGGAAATGCACTTTAATGATTGAATCTTTTAGATGAATAAAACATGTTGTTCTTATTATCAAATGATTGTCTCATTTGTCTGATACTTCTAATGATTTAATTCTTGATTAAATGTTGCATACAATTATGGAATAATGTTATTCTAACTTGTGAGATGTTTTTACCTTGTTATGAGCATATGACTGCCGATGTCATGTCATGGTGTGCAGGTATGAAGACTGTTCCTCCGGATAGAGGAGAGACATCATTCAGGGAGGAACTTAGTCGGGTAAACAGTAACGATTACCAATTGAGCATACACACACGTCAGTATAGGCTCTAAGAAAACAAGTCAGTTATATTGGTCTAGATAAGTCATCCTTAGGCTTTAGGAGTTATGTTTACTTCTTTATGCTTTAAAAATGATGATTACTCATTTGTCTGACTTACTGTGCTTTGCCCTTAATGTGGAAAACGTGAATGGATATATGTTAATAGGTCGAGTGAGTATGTGTATACATGTATATAATATACACGTATCCATATGCATATATATGTCAATACGTACGTATGCTTGGCAGATGGATATGCCCAAACGTACGTGTCGACATGGTATACATACATTTACGTGTACACTACGTACAGTGATATACATATATATGCATACCCACGTTACCTATTGCCTATGAATAATGATGTTTATAACAATAATTGACTGGAATTTACATATAATCGTATTTATACGAATACGTATGCATGTATATTGAAAGTATGCTGACTAGCTCACAATATACATATGTAACAATTAATACGTATAAGTGTAAATATTTAAATATGTAAATGTTTATATATTTAATAATATATACGTATATATTTATATTATAGTTTTACTTAAATATATATATGTATATATGTAGTAATATTTAAATATATATATACATATATATCGGAGTAAATAAATCTATAATAAAAATATATAAGAATATTTGAATTTAATATTATTACCTAAAGTGATTTAGGAAATCAATTTTATATTACCTTGGGTAATTTTGGAAATTGAATTTTAAAATACCTTGGTAAAATTATAAAACGATATTTACTTTGCATTATAAAGTCTTTATTAAAAACTTTATATTATTACTTTGAAAATAGTTGAACAAGTCAAATATGAAGTACCAAATACATGATGTTTTTATTGAAATGCATCAAACTCGTGAACACATTTTTAAATGGAAAATATTACATTTGAAGACTTTAAAAAGGAAATATTTGATTTTGAAATCAATATTAATATTTTGAACTATAGGAAATCGAAATATTAAAAGAGTTAAATATTTTAAATATAAAATACTTCATAGTGTAAAGCCAAAACATAATTTAAAAGGAAAAATCTGAAGAAAACTTTTCCTGTGAAATGGCGGATGAAGGAAAAACGCAGAAATAACAGGAAGAAATTCTCAAACGCGGCTGGGAAAGAGGACGACGCAGTCTGTAATTGAAAGGTGTATGGAGTCTTGCCTTGACCAGTTCACAAAATGGTGAGTCATTTCCTCATGGGCACCTAAATAGATGAGTTCCTGTAGTTGGCATTTTACCTTTCTGAGTTGAATTATTCATGATTTGCTGGCTCAGTGAGGTTGAATCACTCTTTTAAAACATGACTTAGGGTTTATACACTTGCCATGTGACGTTTTGACTAAGTATTCATGCCTTGTTGTCATTTTACATGCCCAAAATAGAGGATTTTGTTGCTTATACGGCTTATAAATACTCCCCTGCTATCCATTCGAGATACATCTTGTGCAATTCATCTTTGGCGTATTGGAGAGTTGTCATATTGAGTTTCTAAGCTGCTGCTGTGAGTTGTTAATGCTGCATTGCATCATAATATTTAAGTGAGAGAATTAAAGTCTGTATCAGCTGCAAATTTTAGACTGTGCTAAATTATCTTAGGGAGAAGTGAATAGCAATTTCCAGTGGAGAAGTTTTGTTTAGGGAGAGTGTTGTGGAAAGAGTTTCTACATTTGAGAAAGAGGAAAACTACAATCTGCCATCTTCATTTGAAAGCTGCTGCCAGAACTGTGTTGGAGAGAAGCTCAATTTTACAGGCATGTTATCTAATTTGGGATCTTGCTTAAATGATCTTCCTTTTTATTCTTAAGTTGCTGGTTTCAATTAGTGTAATATAAGTAAATTGTTTTTAGCAATCAAATATTGTTTTGATAAGCTTGTAAGGGATAAATGCTTCAGGGGTTTCATTATAAATGAAGGGTAAAAGAATAAGGAATATCAATGCATTTATAGGTAAATGCTTGAGCAAGTCAATATAGTTTGTTGATAGATTAAAAGAAGTTTTTATAGAAAATGGGGTTAAAAGAAGGGAATCAATTGTTTTAAGGATTTAAAGATAGCTTAGCTTAATATGCATTATGTTTTGAAGGAATTGTATGAGCATTGCTTGAATTTACAAATTTGTATGATCTCCGTATATGGAGAATACGTAGAGTAAATATTATCTTCTAGGAACGAAATGTTGTCAAACTAAGTATAATCCTAGCTTATGTTATTAGGTTAACACTAGTAAGCTTCACTCCTAGGATAAAGAATTCCGGAAACAGGAGTTAGGATATTAGATACTTGTTTATTGACTCATTTCTAGTAGACTATTTGAGGTAGGAAGTCTGGGGTAAACTAAACCCATTGAAGGACATGGCCTACGCGTAGAGTAAGGTAGCCCAAAGTCAAATTGGCCCTGAGTAGTGTTTATGATAGATGACCTTCATTCGAAGTACTGAATGAGAACACTTTGGCCAAAGTAGTGAAAGGTTCGACTTCCACCTAGGTGTGAGATAGTTGAGACTACACTGTCAGTTCATTGTGATCCTAGTACTAGTTCAAGATTGTGAAATAGCAAGGTTCTAGTTGTGTAGGACACAGCACTATGCTCAGTTGGTAATCGTTAAAGGACACCCTACCAATCTTCTCTTCGAAGGGAGGGCCATCTATCTAACGATAGGTGTGCGGGGGACCGCATTATAAGTCCGTGGTTGGCGGAAAAGCGCCCGAGTGATGTTTCTCCCCCACAGCAAGCGGCCGATGTACCAAGATTTGAAAGGACGGACTCCTGGACCTTCTTACTTCTATTTGTGCAAAAGCTTACGAGCTATGTATGTATCTGTATTACTTTGGAACTCTGATTTATATTTGCAATGAAAATGAAATTCATGTGGAAACAAATTGTAACTTGTACGTATTTATCAATAAAGAAAGGTAAAATTTTATTGTATTGTCTTAGTTACTTGTTACCTTTACATGTATAAAGTGAGAATTGGAAAGTTTTAATTTACACAAGAAATACATCGTTACAGCTTCAAAGTAATACTCAGAACTAAGAGAGACACCATGAGGCTAGCATGGCAGCAGCAGATTTTTTGTACTAAAGTAATATACCATTTAGTGTGGCGAACAGCCCCTATTGAGAAGGGTTGGTTAATGCATTAACATTTTCCAGCATGGGGTTCAAAACTCCAACTACAAAGGATTTTAATGTAATTTTATTTTTTATCTTAACATTATAAACTTGAAAGTTCTAAGTTTTCAACTTTTTACTTAATAATTTGAGTTTCTAAATGGTGTATCTATACTGGAAGGGGGAAGATGTGATTGTAAATTGTAATCAGCTGTTTATGACATATTATGCAATGTTGGACTTTAAAATTTTGAGTTTTAAACATTTGACGATCATATGACATGTAATATTTGAATTATGAAAAATTGATAATCAAAATAGACTTACATGTTCTCTAATTTCTTTGTTCTTCTCACACACAATTTATATTTCTGTTATTTCATTACGTATGCTTTTCTTTTTACCAAGTTTTGTTGAGTTTTTGCCAAGTCCAAGTCAAAATTTTGGTCTGTTGAGTCAGTGCCAAGTCCAAGTTTTCCTACTATGATTTGAAGCCCTTTTGTGTCATGCCCCCGCAATCTACAGCACAACACAGCACCGAACATAGACATTAAGATGATAATAAATAAGTAAAAATAATAATGAAAAATGACATTTTTTACAAGAGGCCAACCACTGATTCTAACGCCACCATATTTTAAACATTCAGTCCGACCATTAAATAGCATCTTCTGGCCAACTTTCCATCGCCTATATCTGGCCGACTTAAACCGCCCATCAATCACTCATATTAAAGCAGGTATATTAAAAGGAGAGAGTGGCGATTTGCTAAGGAGGATCAGAGATTAAGGGATAATATTAATAAATTATCCCTGAATGTGATAAAGGAATGAAAGGATTAGTTACACAGTTAACAAAGGAACATGACTTTTTTTGTAAAGACATAACATGAAAGGATACAACCTTCAGCCAGTGGGGTATAAAGAAAAGGACATTTCAAAGGCAAGGGGAAATTCAATTCAAGCAAGCAGCATCATCTCCTGGACAGTAAGGCAGAAAGGCATCCTCTAGAATACATTCGCAGCTAGGCATAGAAGATCAGATCTGGGCACCAATAGCAATAAAGGCATACACCATTGCAACAAGTTTAAATCAGAAAATAATAAGATAACCCATCCGTGTGGTACGCCAATGCAATCATCTATATATATATATATATATATATATATATATAAAATGAGTGCCAATGAAGCTTATAGTGCTGATGTTAGGAACATTATTCTAGTTTAGCAACAATTGATCACGAAAGGATGAGGCAGGTATGCAAAAGGGAGAACTACTAAAAGGGCACCCTATTGCAGCCTCCCAACTATCCCCGAGTGAATCAATTGTTGAAGAAAATGAAGAAAGGTCTTCAATCATAAGAGGAGAGGTTGGCATGAATATATATATATATATAAACACAGATAAAATGAGTGCCAATGAAGCTTATAGTGCTGATGTTAGGAACATTATTCTAGTTTAGCAACAATTGATCACGAAAGGATGAGGCAGGTATGCAAAAGGGAGAACTGCTAAAAGGGCACCCTGTTATGCAAAAGGGACAACTGCTAGAAGGGCACCCTGTTATGCAAAAGGGACAACTGCTAAAAGGGCACTCTGTTATGCAAAAGCGAGAACTGCTAGAAGGGCACCCTATTGCAGCCTCCCAACTATCCATGAGTGAATCAATTGTTGAAGAAAATGAAGAAAGGTCTTCAAACATAAGAGGAGAGGTTGGCATGATGAAGGAGAAGTGCATAAAGCCCTCACTAGGTACACCACCTCATGATAACGGTTGAGGACCATCGGTTAAGGACCACATGAGGCCACAAAGGATAAGGTCCTGTTGTTGGGCCTAGGGGAGGATACTTGGGGCACCTCATCATGTCCTCCTCGTTATGGTTGAGTCCACATATTCCTTGACACTTGTTATATTGATATATATAATCTTTCTTAGACTTAGAATTAAATGTATTTCATGTCATATTCATCTAACATGGTTGCAGGTTTCCATAACCAAATTTACACCATCTCAATTTTGAGTAGGGGATTATATCTTTAACTATAATCCACTATTGGTTTCATTTGGAATTGTGACTTCAGGGCAAAGTATAAGGTGATCCCCAAAAAGGGGACATTACATTTTGATTTTTAATTATATCACAAAAATCAAATGTGTACCTAATTCTTTGCATGTGTTAGGTTGTTATTAATCACTCTCAAATTAAAATATCCAACGATGCTTCTCCAACTAATGCCCCAACTACCTTCTTGATCTATTGTGAGACTTAAGATGTCCTCAGCCACTAGAGGCAACCCTTTCATCTGTCCTTGCTTTCCCAAAAGAAAGATATGAACTCTATTTGTCATCTTTTGTACCTTTCTTGAGAGGAAAATAGATAAGAAAAGTAATAAATATCCATGATTATGATTTTCCAATTTAGTGGGAGCTCAAGATTATTTCAAGCTTGAATTTTACTCTCAAACTTGTTCACTACCCACCATCATTCTATGATAACAAACTCAATAGTAAAAAAATGTTTAACTAACTAATAATTTCACCTAGCTTTATGATCTCCGCTTTTTATGCAACCAATTAAGTCGATCATCTTAGACAACAGTAAATCTCTCCATCTTGTCACAATTGACCCAAATGTTTTATTACGGATTCTCAAACAAAATATCATACTTTCAACAAGTTACTTAGACAATTCAACACCATCATTTGTCCTTGCACTTTAGCTACCTATATTAGATAACAAAGATTATCAAAAACAAACACACAAAGGTGCAAAAAGAATCCATGCTTGATGGATCTATTGAAATGAATTGGCTCAAACGGTGTTCCATGAGATAAACCCCTTGTGGAAGGAAGCGTGAAGAGTCTCCATAACCTTCATAACAAAAGGAAACAAATCTAAAATAATTCAACATGTTCAAGATGTAAGTGTATTAAATTTTTTCATAGGCATTGTTTAAGTCTAGTTTGTAAAGAAGAGAACTTTAACTAAATTCATGGTTCCATCTATTGCTCTCTCAAGCTTTGATTGATACGAAAATGGATCTACTTTTTGTACCCTTTGGCATAATTCGAGACAGTGATTGGTTTCTTTGATAGTCTATGTCTTTTAGCATTCCAACATATGAATTTTTGGCTTCTTTCTTCTTGTTCAAGCTTCTAGATGGCTTTAGATTCTATCTATCTATCTATCTATCTATCTATCTATATATATATATATAGAGAGAGAGAGAGAGAGAGAACAAAAATCTCACAATTGGATACCAAATCTTGAGTTACAAGACTTGATTGACTACATATTTTCTTAATCTAACTCAAACATTATATCTATCTATCTATCTATCTATCTATCTATCTATCTATCTATCTATCTATATATATATATATAATAGTCAATCAAGTCTTGTAACTCAAGATTTGGTATCCAATTGTGAGATTTTTGTTCTCTATTCATGAACGTTGTGTAGAAGAGAGTTGGGAAATTATACGAGAAAGTTGTAATTGATCTTGGGAGAGTGCTTGCAAGCTCTTAAGCAAATCTACAAACTAAAGCTCGATTTTTGTGGCCGCTTGAAGTACTTAAGTGTGACTCACATTTTGGTAGATTTATTAACCACAAGGGATTTCTCCACGTTATTTCCTATGTCTCCTTTTGCATGGTGTTTATCTTTCTAATTTTTGTTACTTGTTATAGTTTTAGTTCTTGATTTGTAGAATTTAGTATTGTTCCACAAGGATGCATCCCCACCCCCACCAACCCCTCGCCCCTTGGCCCAAAAAAAAAAAAACCTAGATGTTTCTAGGATAGGGATATCCTTTAGACACAAGGACATGGGGGAAAACATCCCCCTATCATTCTACCACCGCCACCACATACTTGGGGACATTTATAAGATGTCTCCCTCAAAGAGGAGCATTTCAAGAAACCCCCATGATGCTCAAGGGACTTAGTTGCGTCTCTTGAATGCACCAAAAACACCTAGGCATCCCCCCACATCATTCAATTACTAAGTGCATTGCTAAAGTCAAAATTGTGTTTATGTTTGTGCAGTAAAACCTAACCGTGGTGATTTATGGGCTACACCCACAACGTAAGCAATCACAAAAAAGATTTCTAAAGAATGAAGATTTTGTTAGAAAAATTAAGGAATTGATATTGAAAATAACATAGTGATAAAACTATGAAAATGGCATGCTCCTTAAAAGTTTGTGTGGTTTCAAAGGCACTATCTATTAATCCTATTGGGGACCCCTTCCCTAGGTCCCCACATGCCACCCCTCACCACCACCCCTCACTATCCCTACATCGTCTCCATATTTGGGTCTTGGTCCCCCCATCTCTCCATCTTTAAACTTTATGGAACATAGGTATTTAGTCAATTAATTGTTCTCACATTCTAACTCTATTTAATTATATAAATGAATGACTACATGAGAGGAATATCCTCCCTCATTTCCAACATAAATGGTATCAAAGATTGTTTCATTCCTTTTGGCGAGTTTCATGTTATTCTGAGTATTTTGTAGGTTCATGCCCACAACCCAATCAAGCAGAAATAAGTTGTTGCCTTTTAAAGGAGACATTAACATGCACAAGTCGATAGAGTTAAATGGCATGTAGTGAGAATAGGAATTTGATTTAGAGGCAAGATTCTTGAAGATGGAGTGTTCCATTAAGAGCCTTTCTCAATCATTAGAGGCAACGAAGAGCCTTATGGAGGTACTTGTTACAAGATTTGGGAAAGATACCGATAAAGATGAGGATAAGCCTAAGGTAGAGAAAAGCCTACCAAATATGCCCTTGTTCAAAGCAAAGGCTAAGATTAGCACACCACCATTCGAGGGCGATGTGAAAGAGGAGAAGATTGATAACCGATTAAGTACTTGGGATCATTTTAAGCAATATATTAAGAAACAATGCTATCTTATATGTCACAAAGATGAAAAAGGCATGTAATAGCAATTCCTTAAACAAAATGTAAGTCAAAGTGTACAAGAATATGTTAGCGAACTCCATAGAAGAGCCATCAAATGGGTAAAGATGTGCTTGATGTTAAAATTTTGATGAAGTACATAGGAGGTTTGCATAATCATTTTTGTAGGCCCGTGTTGCTCACTAAATCAATGTACATAGATGAAGTGTGTTCACATTCTTATTATCTAGAGAGAGATTGTTTCCCTTCCAAGTCCAATGAAGTTGAGGCCAATAAAAGGACAAAAACATGGTTAATTCCACAAGCACAAAAAAATCTGCACATTGTGATCATTGTGGTAAGAATGGTAATGTAGATTTTTCATGTTGGAAACTATATCGCAAAAAGAACCCACATAAAAAAGAAGGATGAAAAAGAGACTACTATCTTAATTGAAGTTCCTAGGGGTAAAATGATTAGTAGTGATTCTAATGGGGATTCTAGAATAACTCGCATTGCTAAGAAGGTCAGTATGTTGAATAGAGAAGCAATATTTTGAATTAACATCTTTGTCAATGATGTTAAGGTTGATGCTTTGTTTCATTCATGTTCACAAACTAATTTGATTGCACAAAGCTTGGTTGAGAAACTTGGTTTGAAGATATCTCTACAACTTAAGGTAGGGTTTGGATTGGATTAAAGAAGGTAATCAAATTCTTGTTGATAGACAATGTTAGTTGAAGTTTGATGTTAGTAAGTTTACTAATTAAGTTTTGGTAGATGTTGTTGCTATGGATGTTTGTAGAGTTGTTTGGTCGCCCATATTTGTGTGACAATAAAGAAGTCTTCTATAGAAGAGGGAACAAATATTAGGTCATCAAGAATGGCAAATCCTTCTTGTCATATGATTGACACAATGCCAAGAAAACTTCTAAGATCCTCAATCTTCATGGGAAGATGGGTGGCAACACTGTTATCTTTCTAATGGAGAAAACTGATGTTGATAATGTAACTCCTAGTTCAAGCAATTTCCCATTGTATCCTCTAGACTCTTGGAGAGAATTGTATCAAGTTCTAGCTTGCTTTCATATTATGGTGTATGGTGAAGTGGCATACATGCCACTTGTTGAGGGGTTCTACCACCACCCACAAAGTCCCTAGCTTTTGGGGACCAAAAGCTACCTACTTGAGGAGATGTGATCCAAAAATGGATCCGGTTTTGCACTCTTTGGCATAATTCTAGATATTAGTTGGTTTCTTTGATGTTGGACTATGTGCAAGGTGGAATGGGACATCAATGTGTAGGTTCAATTAGTGAGAAACTAGTTCAACAAGCATTTTTCTAGGCTTTGAGGTGGATTTCCAAATTTATGCAGACAGCAGACACAAACTTTCCCAACAAACACAAATTTTCTTCTTTGGCGAAAGTAATTTCCATATGGGTGACAACTTGCATCTTTTGGCACTCCAAAATTTGAATTTTTTAATTGCTCCTTCCTTCTTGTTAGTACTTGGGAGAGTGTCTGCATGCTCCTAAGCAAGTCTGCAGACTAAAGATTGATTGTAACAGCCACTTGGAATTCTGAAGTGTTACATTTTGGTGGAGTTTTTACCCACAAGCAATTTCTCCATGTTATTTATTGTTTCTCCTTTTTTGTGGTCCTTTCCCTCTATTTTTTGTTACTTGCTATAGTTTTAATACTTGATTTGTAGAATTCAGTCAATTAATTTCTCTCAAATTCTAATTCTATTTGATTCCATATGTTGATGACTACATGAGAGTAATATCCTACCTAGTTTACAACATAGATCGCAGACTTGGCAAGTACCCGCAGAGCCTGCGACTACTTGCGGGTCAATAGGTCGTGCAAGCTACTCACGGGTTTACTCACGAGCCCCAGACCAGATAACTTGCCGGGTTTTAAATTGCAACTCGCTGATTTTTAGAGTAAAAAATCACTGCAAACTACGAAATGGAAAGAGCATGAGATAAAAATGCGGTCTCAACGCATTTTTTCCTCTTTAAAACACTCAAAATTTATTTGTTTTTGCACACAATTGCAGACAGAGCGAGGAGGATGCAATAGGAAAAATGCAATTTTTTCCAAGTTTTTTTTTCATGATTCTGTAGTCACAAACTATGGTTTAAATTTTAAGGTTAAACTTTAAACTTTAATGAATGTTTTATATATAATTTTAGATTTTGCTTTTTTGTATTTACATTTAAAACTATATCTCGTTCTCATTTTGTTTGTGGGAAAAACATTTTAGATGGAGTTGTGGTTTGTTACTGGAAATTATATGATAGTATACAGGAGGTGTTTTTGTTGTTTCCTGGAACAGACTTCTATTTATAGTTTTCAGAGTAAAATCTGGCTTACAGTTTGAGAAATAAACAGTGCAATTAAATTTAGTCATCTCCTCTCTTAGTATGCAATTACTAGATTTGGTGTAGTGCCATTTCTGTTTTACTCACATATTCTTCCACTTAGATTATATTTAACTTACACTTTGAGAAATAGAACTGTGCAATGGAATTTAGTCATCTCCTTTTTTAGTATGCAATAACCAGATTCGGTGTAGTGCCATTTATGTTCTACTTTTACTTGAGGACTAAGTTCTACTCGCAAATTCTTCCAATCAAATTATATTTAGCTTACATTTTGAGAAATAGAGTAAAGACATAACCAGAGTTAACTCCAGTGTCGTTTTATTTAAGTACAATACTTTTGTCAGACTCTTCCATATCAAAATTATTGTGTTAAAGTATATTAGCTCTATTGCAAAACGAAAGCATATTATTTCTAGAAGTTTTCTGAAATCCATTAGTATTTCGTAATGGGTGGTCATTTTCCTTATTCTTTATGGAAGCTTGTTAAAACAGGGCCAGACTCTTTTTGAGAAATATACAAATTATTCAACATTATTAAAGTTGGTGAACCTTACTGATCGTTTTATCGATGTTGGGCCATGGAGAAAAAACCATTAATGAATAACATAGACAGATTAAAGTATTGGTTGATTGTAATTGTACCATTCTAAAGCTATTTAATTTGCAAAATCTGGCCATGCCTTATTTTGTTTGATTACTATTGTACCATTATAAAGCTATAGATCAAATTTATGAATGATTTGAAATTTTTTTAGAATGTTCAAAGAAATTAATCGCTATTTTTGGTGGCTATCAATATTGAATCACAATGGCATCCGGCTCTGCATCTAGTTCGGACTCAGCAAGTGCAAGTCAGCCCGTTGGAAGGAGACCCCTTGGTAGTTGTGATCCCGCTTGGAAATATGGCATAATGGGGCCACTACAAGGGAGCATTATTTGTACCTCGTGCATGAAGAGGCTTAGTGGAGGCATCAATCGTCTCAAATACCATCTTGCTGGTATTCCTTGTCATGATGCCAAGGAATGTCCATCAGCCCCTGAAGAGGTGAAATGAGAGATGATAGCCCTTCTTGCAGCATTAGATGAAAAAAATTGGAGAGGGCAAAGACACAAGCAACCATACAAGAAGCCATTGCTCCTAAATTGTCAAGAGAATCTGAGGTGGATAAGCAAGGCATTGTAGGCTCTAGTCGCAGTCCACATATATGTACCCCATCCTCTTCATATGAGGCTCACAACCTTCATTGGAAGGTACTGGGTGGAATAGGGAGGTGCACAAAGAAGCAGACAAGGCTTGTGCAATTTTTTGGTCTTATATCAACATTCCCTTCAACATGGCAAGAATTCCATATTGGAAGTGTTTGGTGACAGCACTGACAGTTGCAGGGAAAAAGTACAAGGCACCCTCTCCAAAAGATTTAAGTGGCAAGTTGCTCAAAGATGCTATTGTAGATGCAAAAGAAATTGTGGAAGATGAAAAGAGGCAATGGCAAAAATATGGATGCACAATTATTTTAGATGGGTGGACAGATGGAAAGAACTGCACTCTCATAAATTTTTTAATGGCTTCAAACAATGAGTTGGTTTTTCTAAAGTCGATTGATGCCTCAACATAATAAAGAATACAGAAAATTTGAGCTTGATGTTGGAGGAGGTTGTTTTAGAGGTGGGCATAGAAAATGTTGTCCAAGTTGCTATTGACAATGCAATAGCATATGTGACGGTTGGAAGATTGCTTCAAGAAAGGCATGAAACACTCTTTTGGACCCCTTGTGCAGCTCATTGCCTTGACCTTCTTTGGAGGACATAGGCAAAATTGACTGGGTGAGACCATTTGAAGAAGAAGCAAGAGATATAACAAAAATACATATATAATCGTCCATGGGTTCTTCAATTGATGAGAGATCACATCAAGGGGAAAGAGCTTGTCCAATTGGGTGCTACAAGGTTTACAACTAATTTTTCTAACATTGCAAAGTATTACTAGTTTATTGACTCCCTTCAAGCAGATATTTGTGAGTCAACAATGGGTAGACTCAACTTATTCAAAGAAGATGGAGAAAGGATTGCAAAAATAGTTTTTAATGGTGATTTTGCAACTAGAGCTATAGAGATTGTCAAGGTAACTTCAAACTTAATTTAATTTTCAAATTGAATCCTTATATATAAACTTTAAAAGTATTTTGTTTCACAATAAGTTGTAATTTAAATTTTCTTCTTCTTTGGACTTTGTAGATAACTGAACCATTGGTGAGGGTTTTGCACTTAGTGGATGGAGAAAAAAAAGTAATGGGATATATTTAGGAGGCCACGGACAAGGCCAAAGAGGCCATCCAAAGCTATTACAAGGGGGATGCATATAGATTTGCCCCTATTTGGGAGATTATCAATCGGTGGTGCAATAATCAACTCCACCAACCCATTCATGCAATAGGGTACTATCTCAACCCCAAGTTCTTCTCTAATAGCTTCACAGATGCTAATGGGGAGGTTATGGAGGGCCTATCCACATGTATTGTGAAGATGACATCTACAAATGAGGTGAGGGACCTCATCATTTCAAAGTTGCAAAATTATAAGGCAGCTAGGGGGAGGTTGGTTTCTTCGCATTTAGCTGAGGAAGAGAAACCCAAACAACAAGTAAGAAAAAGTGAAGCCTTATATCTTACAAGTTGTTAATTACAATTATTAATAGATTATACAATATTGTTTATTTACAAAAACTTGAATATCTTATTTGTAGGTTCTTCGTGGGAAGATTCGGGTGGAAATACCTCAAATTTGCAAAGGCTAGTCCTCCAAATTTTTTCTCAACCTTGTAGTGCTTTAGGTTGTGAACGCAACTGGAGTTTTTTTTATGCCATTCACATGAAGAAGCGTAACAAGTTGACTAAAAAATGCCTCAATGATATTGCTTTTGTGCAATACAACCTTCAGCTTCGCACAAGAAAGGTGCAGGACCTACCAAACGAACTTACTGAATTGGATGAGATTGATCCCTACAGTGATTGGATCGTGCAGGATGATGAGGGCCATGAGGCCTTCGTGTTTACAGAGGATGAGATTGTTGATTTCAAGAGGCAAGCTATGGAGGATGTGGTTGCAATAGAAGCAAGGGAGATTTGATTGGATGACATTGATATTGTGGAGGAGGCATCACTGCCATATACCAGCAGGGTGGAGCCACAAGCACAGTCTTCTACGCCAAGCACAGAGCCACAATCAAGTGCGAGGAGGACCATACCCTATGTTACAAATCTCTATTGCAATAGTGCGCTTGTTGTCTCCCTCTCGATCCACTCCTTGCGTTATGAAACTGTATAAATGGAATTTGACTTCTCACATCTGGATCCAGCTATGCATAGGCATCTATGCTTGAATTGACATCACCTCCAACATGATTCAGATCCTCTTCTTCATTTGTGGGCCCATCTTTGGGCAAGAGTGATGGTTGTGTGGGTCAGGTAACCCTACTACTCTGAATTTCATGTCCATTATGATTAGAATGGCTGCCTTCTAGACCATTATTTGGCGCAGATCTGAGGGTGTTAGTCATTGTATTCATGCTCTGCATCAGCATGTTCATCATCTGCATTGTTTGCTCCTGTTGTTTGGCCATTTGCTCTTGCATTTGGGCCATTTGCCTCAAGAATGCTTCCCACTGATCACCCTTATCAAACATCTTACCTCTGCCTCCTATTCCAGATGTCTTAGCTTCCACTTTCTTCCTTTCCCTCTCAATGACACTCTGATCCCTTTGACTCAGTCGCATAAAATTCCCTCAGGCTGGCAAAATTGAAGCTCTAATACCACTGTAAGATGTTGGACAAGGTTTTCCACTCACTGATGACCCTCAGATGGAGTTCACGACTAATATTTGCAAACTCGGTTAATGGAAATGCCACAATAAATACTCAGATTTGAGAACCACGGATCCAAAATTGGAATAGATCACAATAGCATACAAGTGCAATGATATTATTAACATAAGTAGCCCCAGGAACACAAATCACTCATTCACAATAGAAAATCAATTGATCCCAAGCACACGAATTTCCAAAAGTAGATCACACTCATAGATGCAATTGACTTACTGCACACTAATAGTTAAAGTAATCCTCACCGTAATAACTCATATTCAGAACACAAAGGTTGAAGCTATTCAATATATATATATATATTGCAGGATAACATAGTTGAGTCGGAACCTCTTACAAAAATAGTCGAATTGACAATTAGAGAATCACATATCTAATTAGCATGAATTAACAATTAGGAAGGAAACGTTGTTTACAATATATATATTTCAGTGCTTACAGACCATCGCACTAACCCGTATGCTGACATTCGACAGGTTAGGGGTTTGAGCATCAATAACGATGGCTTGCAGTTCCCAGTTTTCGAAACAAGTGATCACCTGTGTGAATCGCTTCAAGGTGTGATGTCGTGAGTGTGGTTAGAGCCTGGAGGCTTAGCCACAATAAACAATTATCACCTCAGGCCCTGCTACTACAATTCTCTTCTACCGACGCTTCTAGCAATTGTTTACCATACAACTTCTTCCGTTGTACAAAATCCATCGCCTCTTCAGGAAACGAATTGTTGCAACCAGGTAATCGTGATGTATCTCAAATTAATATGTCTTTCAATGACTCTAACTTCAACACAAGGATTGGTGCCCAATTTTGTCAATCTTTCTAATTGGTCTGGCCTCACTGGTGTGAATCGCTCCCTCATTGATAATCTTCTGAAGCAAAGGAAACTCATAATAGGATATATAATGTGTTGCTCAGAACAGGGAAACCACAACGGCAAAATGGGGTTTTCGTCCCACCTTGTCGAAGATCTGAAGAGGATTTTGTCTCAAACAGACCCATTCAATTAAGTGTCCAACCGTGGTGATGACTTCCTCCAGAAGATACAATATATGTAAGCAATATGGATGCCTTCCCAAATGGGTCAGCCAAATAGGTCTTGGCCTATTTAAATTTAAATATTATTATTCAATAATTTAAATTTAATTATTTAATATTATTTTAAATACTATCATTATTTTAATATTATTTTTAAATATTTAATAAATGTAGACCAAGTGTTTAAAAACACTGTTTCCCTCCAAGATGAGAATGGGTCTCAATCAAGGATGGGGACATGACACAAATCAATTAATGAGGCACCAAAAGGATACAAAGCCCAAGCTATGAGAAGGTTTGTACCACCCTTTTGTCTAAAGAAAAAGACATTATTGATAGAAAATTGTAGGTGACTCAATCTTCATGAAAAATCTTAAGGGTTTCTATCATTTGTGATGGATGGAAGGATCCTAGAAATTGGCCACTGATCAATGTGATTGCAATGAGCCCAAACGGGGCAATTTTTTCAAAGTAGTGGAATGCAAGGCTGATGAAAAAGATTCTCAATTTACTGCCAATATTTTAATTGAAGCAATTGAGTCAATGGGACCAAAAAATGTTGTTCGAGTTATCATAGATAATGTAAGAGTATGCAGGGTAGCAGGGATGGTCATGGAAGCAAGATTTCCAAACATTTGGTGAGCTCCTTGTGCAATTCATTCTTTGAACTTAATGCTACAAAAAATTGGCAAAATTCAATGGATACAAAAAATTTATGAAGCCAAAGAAATTCAAATGTTATTTGTAATCATCACATGTCACAGGCCATTTCTAAACAATTCGCTAAGTTGGAGTTGCTAAAGATAAATTTTCTTTTATATTAGAAATATTCAAATATATCATTTTTTTGAAATATATATAATGTTTATTATGTTTTTAATTGAAGATGGTTGAGACCCACTTTACCACGTAGTACATTGTTCTTTATAAACTTGTGGATGTGAAACAAGACTTGAAAAATATTGTAATTAGTGATATTTGGGTAGTTTGCAGGCAATCTCAAATAGATAGAGCAAATAATATCATAACACTAATTTTTGATGATGATTGGTGGGCTCATATACACTACTTTCTCTCTTTCAGTGACATCTATCTCTGCACAGATACGATGGTGGAGCAGGTTAGAACATTATCATAGCAAGAGAGCAAGACCCCTCTAAATATTTTTATAAGCAGATATATGAGGTAATCAAGAAGAGATGGGATAAAATAACAACTCCTTTCCAACTTTTGGCATATGCATTGAACTCCAAGTATTACAATGTTGATATGTTGGCACTACCAAATAGGACAGCACCAAATATGGATGTTGAAATGGTTGACAGATATAAAAAAGCCTTCAAAAATATGATAACAAATCCTAGAGTTGTTGCGGAGATTCAAGATGACTTTGGGACTTTTGCATCCTCTGATGGAACTTATTCAGATGTTGAAGCAATGGTAAACAAAATAGAAATGGACTCTGTCAAATGGTGGAACTTTCATGGAGCCATGTCTAAACATTTGGAAAAACTAGCTATCAAACTTTTATTGCAGGTTTAACATTATATGAATTATATTCTAATTTAAATTATTTCTTATTTTGCTTTTATTTGATTGTGTGTCTTTGTAACATAATTATATAATATCAATTTTTTTTACAAGTTTCAAGTTCTTCTGCATCTAAGAGGAATTGAAGCGCATATGGTTTCATCCATTCTGTGAAACGAAATAAGTTGGCAACTAATAAAGCAAAGGAATTTGTATATGTTCATTCCAGTCTTTATCGCTTGTCACATTCCTCCACAAACTATATGATGGGACCTAATAGACTTTGGGATGTACAACTTGAGATGAGTGACATTGATGTATCCATAAATGCATTGACATATCTCAATCCCATTGTTGAGAATTTTGACATAGTAGGAGGATCCGCTGGTGAATCTTCATTTGGTTTTGAGAATTATGTTGTCGTACTCAATCCAACTATCCTAACTCTTTAGAGAATCTTGATGATCTAGAACTCCAATTTCAAGAGAACAAACATGATACTTTTGATAGCATATGATTCTATCAAACTATAAATGTATTTGAATTATGGTTTAATGATAAACTATATTTAAATAGAAACATTTTGGAATATTTAGCAACTATATATTTATCTTGCTTCT
This sequence comes from Sequoia sempervirens, assembly GCA_007258455.2. Taxonomy (NCBI): domain Eukaryota; kingdom Viridiplantae; phylum Streptophyta; class Pinopsida; order Cupressales; family Cupressaceae; genus Sequoia; species Sequoia sempervirens. The sequence goes on from VDFB02083463.1 coordinate 29,702, forward strand.
AAAGTAATGAAATCTTCTCTAATAGCTTAGAAAATTGTGTTATATATGTTGATGTTGCAGCGTCGGGCATCACTTCCAGCCACGACTTGAAACAATAAATCTCATATAGCCTTTTCGGCTATTCAATTTATTGAGACCGATTTGAATGTGAAGGGGCGCTTCACTTGCAAACAAAATATAATATTTAATTATTGATAATAATTAAATGTGGCCGACTTGTTCTTATCCGCCACCTTGAAGAGACACGATTTTATTGAAGGCCAACATGTTGGTCTTGAAGGTACGTGATTTTTCTCCCTTGTATATATATGCGATGCTCACACATTGTATGTCATTCATTCTATTCATAAGTTTGAGTTGATACAAGTGCGAATTCATCAAATATAGATCGAAGTTCATCAAGTACAGATTGAACTCTTGAAGGAGGTTGAGTTTATTATCAGCGAGTTATATATTATTCTGCGTTTGCATCAAGTTGTGGTGTTGTTACTTGGCCTCATAATCGGTCTCATTGTAAAGGAGATTATTGTTTCATATTCTATATATAAGTGATATATTGTTGCTGGGTTTTTCTCCCTCAAGTTGGAGGGTTTTCCCAGGGTATATGCTATGTCTACTTGTCTAAATTTGAATTAAAATCTGCTTATTAATATTTGATCATAAAACTAACATGGTATCAGAGCGGGTTTAAGAAGATCGTGATCAGATTTCTATAAGCAGTGCTTTCATCCACTCTTGTTCTCATCTTCTTGCATCTATCTTATCTTCGACAATGGTGAACGGGCTCAAGATCGAAGATAGACTTGAAGGTGCTTCCAATTTCACATCTTGGAAGTTTAGAGTAATGCTTGCATTGGAAGAAAATGAGATTGTTGAGTTCGTGGAGAACAAAATTCCAGAACCTTCCGATGAGAATGAGAAGTCTCAATGGAAGAAGAATTCCACTAAGGCGAAGAAGATTTTGGTGGACTCCATGAAGGACCACCTTGTGCCGATAATCTCCAAGTTGAAGACAGCAAGGGAAATGTTCAAGACCATGGAGGAAATGTATGAGATCAACAATACAAGCAGAGCTCTTGCATTGAGGCAACAACTTCATCATGTCAAGATGGCGAAAGGAGATTTTGTCATCTCCTTCTTCATGAAGATCACCAAATTGAGAGATCGGCTCTCTACCATTGGGCATATGGTTGATGATAAGGATTTGGCTATGTTGGTGCTTAATGGTCTTCTTCAATCTTGGGAGCCATTTATTCAAGGTATCAATGGGAGATCAAAACTACCTAAGTTTGATCGCTTGAGGGCAGATTGCATCCAAGAAGAATCAAGATTGGCTGTGAGAGGCAATGGGCAAAGTTCTACCAATGAAGACATTCATGTACTTGCCACTCAATCTTCGAAGAAGAAAGGAAGAGAAGGGAAGAAAGGAAACTTCAAGAGGAATAGAGATAAAAGATTGGATGGTGCCCCTGCATCTAAGAAGAAGAAGGATCTCTCCCACATACAATGCTTCAAATGTGACAAGTTTGGTCACTATGCAAAAGATTGTCCAACCAGACCTAAGCAGCAGGCTTCAATTGCATATGTGGGTGAGATCTCTCCTCAAAAGGATTCAAGTGGCTTTTTATTCTATTCTGCCTTATCAAGCAATGTTCCAACAGATAACAACACTTGGTTAATTGATAGTGGTACCTCTCGCCACATCACGGGTTTTAGAGAACATCTATCTGATTTGGTAGAAAGAGATTCAAGTGTTCAAGTCATAATTGGAGATGATGCATGTTATTCTATGAAAGGTGTTGGGACTTCCACTCTCCACTTAGATTCTGGCATCTCCTTGCAGTTGAGTGATGTACTATTTGTACCAGGCATCAAGCGGAACCTTGTCTCTATTTCAGCATTGGAGGACAAGGGATATCAAGTTGCATTTTCCGAAGGTAAAGTCCTTGCATTGGCCAAAGAACTCAAGCATCAAGACTGCCCGAGTGATTGGAGTTCGACATGAGAGTCTCTACAAACTTTCCACTCGTCCATTACAAGCTTCGTTACATGATTCATCAAGTTCATGTGAGCTATGGCATATAAGACTTGCTCACCTTCACTTCAAAGCACTTCCAACCATGGAGAAGATGGTCACGGGCCTTCCTAAACTCAGCTAGGAGCATGAAGGCACTTGCAGAGGATGCGCTTTGGGTAAGAATACTAAAGGTCCATTTCATAGTAGTGAGAGTAGATCTAAATGTATTCTAGGCCTTGTTCATTCTGATTTATGTGGTCCAATGTCTGTTGCTTCTTTGAGTGGTTTCTTCTATTATGTAATTTTTATTGATGACTACTCTAGAAAGACTTGGATTTATTTCTTAAAGACTAAAGAATATGAGGAAGTACTTGAGAGATTCAAGGAATTTAAAGCTCAAGTAGAGAACTTGTCCGGGAAGAGGATCAAAATTCTAAGATCTGACAACGGAAGAGAATACATCTCTAGAAGCTTCCATAACTTTTGTGTTGAGGCAGGAATTAAGAGGGATTTTTGTGTTCCCTACAATCCACAACAAAACGATGTTGCAGAAAGGAAGAACAGATCTATTGTAGAAGCAGCTAAACCCATGATTCATGATCAAGGTCTACAAATCTTCCTCTGGGCCGAGGCATCTAGGATAGCTGTGTATGTTCAGAATAGGAGCCCTCACAGTATTTTGGAGAACATGACTCCTGAAGAAGCTTTCACGGGTGTGAAGCCGAAAGTAAGTCATTTGAGAATCTTTGGTTGTCCTGTGTATGTTCATGTGCCTAAAGGTAAGAGGACAAAGTTCGAACCATTTGGAAAGAAGGGAATATTTGTGGGCTACAGTGAGTCTTCAAAAGCCTACAGAGTTTACATTCCAAGTAAGAAACTGATAGAGATCAAC
>VDFB02083464.1:0-42435 GCA_007258455.2 Sequoia sempervirens
GTCTAAATACTAACATTTTTTAATTTTTGATAAAGGAAAAAATGGGTTTTACAGGGACCCGAAACCACTAAGTTTACAACAAAAGAGAGAGGACAAAAAAGTCCAACATAGAAAACAGGCCGAACAGAAGGAAAAAACCAAATAAAGTAGTAGCCAACCACAAAAGACCAGGAAGGTCAATAAAAAAACCATCTGAAGCACAAGCAAAAGACCAGCCAAAACTAACTCAGAGTCTTCAGAATAGACTCTGTCATAGCCTTCGGTCTTGCATGTCCTGAACACCCTTCTTAAAAGTCTAGATCATCTACAGTGTGGGAGGGGCCTTCCTTTTTAGATTTGCCCTGGTTCTCTTTGAAATACCAATATCCTCTTCCTGGTTTTTATCCTTAACCTCTTCCAAATCAGCCACCAAGGACCCCTATTGTGCTTTGTCCAGTTTCTCAGTCATAGCATTGATAATGATGGCATTATGTCTTGCCATCCTATTATTCTGATAAGCTATTATCTTTATAGAGTTTTTCATTTTTTCCAAATCAATTTCAATTCTTCTATCCTTGCCAGCATTGTCCTGGATTTCTTTACTGGCATTGTAATCTTTACGCTTTGCCTCCTTGCATAAAGTAGTGACCTTAGATCCCATTTCTTTTAGTTTACTTTCAAGGGCCCAGTTTTTTTTTTAGCTCATTGATTTTATGAAAAACCCATTTCGAGTTTCTGAATTGGTCCACCACATTTTTCCTAGTTGTACCCATGAAATCAATAGAGGGTTCCCTATTAAGATTAAAGCAACTTTTAGCTAGGTTGGGGGCTCCAAGGGATCCCAATATAACATCTCTATCTGATGAAGGGACAATAGAAGGATAATTAGTATTGGCGCCATAATCCTTAGAATTAGGAGAGTATTCAGAATACGAAACAAGGTTTTTAACCGGAAGATTCTTATCAGCACCTTTGGGAATGAGAGTAGAACTTCCAGGCTTAGACGAAGTGAAAGCTTTTGCAAATTAAGGGTTTTGGCTTTTCTTACTAGTTTGAACAGAGGGCGGACTCAGGACCTCTCTCACCAGGCTCAAGTTGGGCTCATTCCCCGAACAACTTGGTTTGGTATCATACTCTTCAGACTCAGGGGGGACATCCACAATAGTAGGGGCATAATTTTTTTGAAAATGTTCAACAATTAACCTAATTAGACCATTATGCAAAATAGGATTTTTTTTGGGTTTTTCTTGTGGTCTTCCAAACTCTTTCTTAAAGAACAGAAAAGATAGTAGGGGAGAGAAACACTGACCTTGTAACGAAAATGGTTGAGCAAGGAAAAGTGATAGACGTAGGCCCTAGTGAAATGATAATCCAAGGTGATATACTCCATGATAACATGAAGAAATTTTCTCCAGAGAGTCTTAATGGTGTCGACTTCAAAGAAACTATTAGAAATTTTCACAAGTTTCAGTCTTTCCTTGTCTTTCTTCTGGAATTTGATCACTGCTTCATCAGAGAAAACCCTATCCCAGAAAAATCTATGTCCTTCAGCAAAAAAGCCAGTCACTTCAGCTATGAGGTTTTCATCAAACTTTACTTTCCTACCATAAAGGGTTAATTCCCCATTATCCCAATTCCTCTCAAAATGCTCTGTAGCTTCCTAATTTGATCCATGGAGTTTTTCCAGAAAAGGGAGTAAGCCCCCACTTTTGACTTTATTCCATGCCTTAATGTTTCTAGTGTGCATTTCAAAGCTGTTTGGCTCAACTCTTTTTCTGTCACCACCCAGTTTAGTAGACACAGTGGGGTAGAAAGAGACGAGAACTTTACCTAAAATGGTCCCGCCAAATCTATGAGCCCACAAAGCAAGCCAGAAAAACTTACAGGTTAAGCGCTTAGGCTCGGTCCCATGCAATCTAATGATTGTGATGTAATTACCCCATCCTATCATCATTAATGAGATGATCCTCTTATTTCCCATGTGATGCATCATAGTTTAATAAGGCACGAACATTAGCACCTAAATAAGTCATGTTTAGCCGAGTGCACTGTCCTTTACTTTTAACCCCTTCATTCGCAAAAAAGTCTTCCACAGCATTGGCTTCTCTATAGGCATGTGAAATCTTTATATTATCAAACTTGGCTAAGGTCAAAATAGCATCATCAATCCAAGACTTTATAGTCCACGAGGAGGGGATCTACCTAAAAGAAAATCAATAATATTTTTAGAGTCCCCTTCTAGCCAAATGTTTTTAAAATTTAGACTATGGGCCAGATTTATAACATGATAAGCTTCAACTTCCTCAGTAAGGTGATTGGTTTGAGAACCAAGGGGATTGGAAATCACACCGAGAAAATTACCATAAGAATTCCTTATGACTCCACCACAACCTGCCGCCCCAGGATTACCTTTAGTCACCCCATCAAAGTTGGATTTGACCCACCCATTAGGCAGAAAAGACCAACAAACACCCTCCCTATCCTTTTTAGCATGTTTAGGGACACATGAAAAATCAAAATTGATATTCCATTCCTTGGCAACCTTGAGATCATAAGACGAGCAAGTCACATTCTCGGTTAGACAAGCCTTCTGGGAGATAGCATTAACATTTTCTTTCAATAGTCTAATTATTTTATCAAACATAATGGCCACCGAAGATTCTTTATCTTTGTATATTCTATTGTTTTTTTCTTTCCATAGACCCCAAGCAACATGAGGGAAAGAAAAATCCCACAGTCTACGGAGTACAGTATTGTGAGTCAGGGATTTCCATTATATGAAGAAGTCTTCAATTGACAAGGGGAACACCCAAGATAATTGCTAGTAACAGAGTAACTTTTCCCAAATCGAGGCAACAAAAGGGAAATGAAGGAACAAATGACAAACTGACTCTGCCTCCATTTTGAAGAGATGGCATCTATTAGGTATTTGAAAGCCACGCTTGCAAAGATTATAAACCATGAGAACCTTATTTTGAAGAAGGATCCATAAAAATATGTTGAATTTAGGGATAAGATGTTTGAACCAAGCCTTCAACCAAAAAGGAGGAGGAATCCAAACAAAAGTAAGCCTAGCAAAAGCAGATGAAACATAATAATTACCTGAAGGTTCATCCATCCAAACAAGACGATCTTCCATCTGATCTAGGCAAATTCTGACAACCAACAAAGATGACTGAATAGGAGCAAGAGCCTAACTAATACTACACAGATCCACCCATTTTTCATTCACCCAATAATTTTTAACATGCAAGCCAAATAGAGCTTTGAAGATCTCAGCCCACCCACTAAAAGGTTTAGTGTTGATAAGGGGCTCATTAAACAACCATATATCCTCCTAGAATATTGTTTGGTTTTCGCTCCTAACTTGCCAACCCACTCTAGTGTCAACAATTATTCTTCCATTAATTAGATTATTCTAGCATGTTGAACCTCTGGGTAGTAGATGGGAATCCATCTTTAATATATGAGATCTGTTATTCTCCAAATATTTACTTTCTAGGATATCAGTCCATTCCCCTGATGATGAAAATATTCTCCAAATTTGTTTAGCTAGGAGTATCTTGTTAACCATTATGATTTTTCTAAGGCCTAAACCGTCAGCCTTTTTTGGTCTACACACCAAATCCCATCCAATTAAGGGAAATCTTTTTTTTTCCTCAACACTCGACCAAAGAAATCTTTTTTGAATCTTTTCAATAGCATCCACGAACTTAGCAGGGATTTTGAAGAGGCTCAGAGCATAAATTAGCAAATTTTAAAGAGTAGCTTTGAGGAGTTGAAGTTTACCCGCTTGGCTTAACATAGCTCCTTTCCAGCCTACAAGCTTCTTATTGAACCTCTCAACCAACAAAATTGAAAAGTATTTTTGGGGTTTAAGGCTTAAGGGTAAGCCAAGATAGGTGGTAGGAAAGGAATCCACCCTACAACCAAGGATTCTGACAATTTTATTCTGTTTGTAAACAGGAGTGTTGAAGAAGAAAAGAGAGCTTTTCTGTTTATTAATCAGCTATCTCGACGCCCTCCCATACTCATCCAGCAGAGATTTCAAAGTTTTTCCCTCTGAAACAAATGATTATCCCAAGAGCATGCTATCATGAACAAATTGTTGATGAGAACAAATTAGATTACTTGAAGATGGTTTAAGACCAACAGGGGATCTATTATCGATCAACCTTTTCAAATTTCTTCCAAGAATTTCAGCCATAATAGTGAATAAAATAGGAGAGATAGGATCTCCTTGTCTTAGACCTCTGGAGCTTTGGAATAAAGTCGTGGGAGATCCATTAACCATTACAGATATAGAAGCAGTAGACACAAGCTATTCCACCATTTGAAGAACCTTGTTGCAAAACCCAAACGCCTTTGAAATTTTAAACAAGAATTTCCAGTCAAATCTATCATAGGCTTTTGAAATATCAAGCTTTAACAGAAAGCCTTTAGTCTTTGATTCAACCAAGGAATGTATATTCTCATGCACTGTGACAATTGAATCAAGGATTTGTTGACCAGGGACAAATCCATTCTATTGAGGTGAAATCAGAGTAGGCAAGAGAATCAAGAGTCTAGAAGTCAAAACCTTCGAGATGATTTTATAGATCGAGTTGTAGAGGCTTATGGGTATGAAAGCCTCAAAATTCACCGCTCCAGGCTTCTTAGGGATTATAACCAAAAAAGTAGCTTTCAACTCTTTTAGGAGACTTCTGGATCCAAAAAATTCTTTAACAACATTCGCCATATCCTCTCCAACAATCTCCTAGAACCATTGGAAGAAAAACATAGGGAACCCATCTAGACCCAAAGCTTTACTCCCTTCAAAGGAGAAAACAACCTTCTTAACTTCCTCATTGGTGGGAATAGCATACAACATAGAGTTATTTTATTGATTGATCACATTAGGTATAGCCTCAATTAGATGATCTTGATAATTTAGGTTATTTTCATCATTCTCATAAAGAAGTTTTTTAAAGAATAAAACAACATGACTTTTGATGTCCTCATCTTCCTCATACCTAATACCATCCACTTCTATATGAGAAATTATGTTGACCACCCTATGTTTTGAGGTTGACAAATGAAAGTACCTAGTATTTTTGTCACCTATAGATAACCATAAAGCTCTAGATCTTTGTCTCTAGAACTCCTCCTCTTTTCCAATAATATCATGCATTTTGATAAGGAGCTCATTCTCTTTTTCCTTAATATCATTCAAATATCCTTCCTTCTGGATTTTGTTTTGAATCTCCCCCAGATCCATCTGAAGATTAGATTTAATTCTAAAAATGTTCCCAAAGGACTCTTTTTTCCATTTTTTTAGGTTGAATTTAACTTACCTTAGTTTTTTAGCCACTCTAAACATAGCTGTGCCAAAGATACTAATATTCCACCATTTCCTAATTTCTTCTTTAAAAGAAGGATGAGAAAGCCACATTTTTTCAACTTTGAACATGATATTTTTCTTCTTTTTAATAGGCTCTGCAAAAAAACTAATAGGGAAGTGGTCAGATCCAATCCTAGAGAGGGCTTTAAGAGAACAATAATAGTTAAAGAACCAATGATTAGAGATTAAAGATCTATCTAATCTAACCTGGATAAGATCCATAGCCTTTCTGCGATTCGACCAGGTATAGGAAGCTCCTTGCAAATCCAGATCAATCAGTGCCTGATTGTTGATGAAGCTCTGAAGATCTTCTTTACTCTCCGCATTGATCTGGGAACCTCCAAATTTTTCTTCATTCAATAAGGGAGTATTAAAGTCTCCCATAAAAACCGAAGACTCTCTGTCAAAAATCCTTTGAAAGGTAGCCAACTCCATCTAGAAGGGTTTTCTGAGACCTTTTCCATTGAGGGCATAGATATTAGATTGGATCCAGCTGAAATTATCCCTAATATGGGTGAATAAAGTAGCAATATGGTTCGTTCCTTCCAAAATTGGATCCCATTTGATTAAGTGACTATTCTAGAAGGTAGCAATACCTCCTAAAGCACCATTCGAGTTGTTTCCATGTGTACTACAATGCTGAAATAGTTTCATATTTTCCACTTTTTCCTTTGACATTTTAGTTTCCTGAATAAGGAGAATATCAGGTTTGTGATCTCTAACAAAATTGCACAAAACATCCTGCTTGTGGGGATTATTAAGTCCCTTGATATTCCAAGACATGATCTTCATGAGTTACCAGGGGAGTTGAGGCACTCCGAGATGGTTTTTTGAAAACCATCCGCAATATCCTAAAAACTATTATGCTCTCTTGTCCATTTAGTAGACTTTTTCCCTCGAGAGTTCTTTGTTGCTCCACACTCTGCCTTTGCTTTTGATCTAGTAGAAATGCCACTTGGAGTCTTCCATTTTTTGTTTTTTTTCTTTTTCTTTTTCTTTGACAAAACCTCTTCTTTGTTAGTCTCTTCTTGACTATCCGTCTCTTTACTTGATTCCCATTCCTTATCAGTAAGGAGTCTTTGCTCCCAGGGTAATGTCTCCATGATGCCATTCAAATGAAAGGTTGAATAGTCGCTAGAAATTTTAGTAGAATGTTCTAGATTATCGTAGGAATCCTTAAAAAAATTCTGAGGAATTAGGATCTAGAAAGTGAAGTACACCCAAAGGAAAAAAACCTTCAGAGGAAGGGAGTAGAAGAGGGATGTTTAGCTCCAAGGATAGCCCCTTAATAGGAATATCCTCCAAACCAGGGTTCCCATCTATTTTCTCAACTGGGCTCAGCTCTTGGGATAAGGGGATAGCTTCCTGACTCTGCTTTTCTTCACCAACTGTCTGATCCACACTAGCTTCTTTTTCCTTATTTGTTAAGGTATTCTCAAGATCCTTACGTTGGAGTTCCTGTGGAACCTCACCATTATTTCCCATATCACCATCAGCCTTGTTTGAAGTGATTTGAGCATTAGACTCCTTATTCTCAAGGCTTTCTCCTTCTGATTTCTTTTGCCAAACAGGTTTCAAAGAACCAGTTGGTTTCTCCTTCTCTTTGATAACATTTAAAGGACATTTCTTAGCCCAATGCCCAGATTTTCTGCATTTGAAACAAGCAAAAGGGATAGTTTCAAACTCTATGTCTTGCGACCAGGATCCTAGCTTCGACTGAATCTCGATTGATGAGGGAAGGTCAGAATTCTGAGAGACCCCCACACATATTCTTGCAAATACCAACCTCTTTCTAGTAGTTTTCATAGAGTCAATAGAAAGGAGCTCACCAAAGAAGCTCACAATACCATAAAAGACATCCTCATTCCAATATTCCAGGGGAAGACCTGGGAGTTTGACCCAAACTGGGACATTCTCAAAAATAGAGTCTGATAGGTCCAGATTAGAAGACCATTTCTTTAGATCTAGGGAAGATTTTCCTATAACCCATGGACCACCACTTCTAACTTCCAAGATATCCTCTCTGCAAGTGAACTCAAACATGAAAAATACCTTTGGGAGTGCTGCTACTGAAAATTTTCCATTAGTTCTCCATTTTTTTTTGACAAACTCCCTGACCACTTCAATATTTGGTCTAGGGCCCATAAATCTCCCCACTAGGGTTCTTTCCATTAAAGCAATGTTATGATCAATTAACAAATCTGGCACAAAAAATTGCAAACTTACCTTTCTTAGGGTTAGAGATATTTTGCACCAGAGGGAAAGATGATTTTCTACTTCCAATTAATAAATTATATCTGGACTATTTACTTATAAATTAATTCTACTACAAAAATGTTGATTAATTAAATGTACTCACTAAAATAGTTCAAATAAGAGGTGGTGTAGGTTGTAGATTCATTCTCATAGTACTTGAAGTGCATGTGCACTGTCCTATCCAATAATTATTTAAGTCACTTTAGTCAATTCTTTAATAGAAGTGGGTGTTGAATCTATTCATCTATATTTTGTTATGATGAATATCAACATTACTATAATATTAAATAATTCAATTATATTTTATTAACTCAAATTTAATTGATATTCAAGAATATCAATTGAATGCCACCCCCCATTTTAATGGAGATAGTAATGAAAATCAGTGAGTTGTACTGCACTTGAATTGACTGTTTGCCCCTCCATTCATATCAACACATTATTTTCAACTATTTCTAATGCAATTTCTTGGTCCCTTGGTCATTTCACATTATTTTTTTTTGGTCTTGTGAGCCTTTTTTAGGTGTCCATTTGAGTATCGTTTCAAACAAGTGTCATTTCTTTACACCATATTTTCTTAAAGTTCATAATGTTTTAATATCTCCTCGACATGTTCACAATAACATAAATATAGTATGCCAATAATATCCTTCTCACATGCATGATAACATTAATATCCTGCTGCTCTTCTGTTTTTGCTTCTCCACTATATTTTGTGTCTTGGACATTTAAGATAGTGCTCATTGGTTTGGTTTGTAACTATTCTTCAACTGTTATGCATTTTTTGTTTATCTAGTATAAAAAAAGAAAACATAAATATAAAACTTCCTCTATCATGTGTTAGAAATGGTTTAGGTGTGAAGTCTATGTAATTAAAATGAGGACATTTCAGTTTCATCAGATTTAGTTCAAATAACTTTTGGTCGTCTTTTGCAGCGTTTTGGAATTTTCTTCTGACATTAGTTAGTAAATCTCTTTAATAACATGTGTTCACACAATGGCGAGATTTTGTAATGTGTTTCTTTGATTCTACTCTTTGTTTCTTTATATATTGATGTGGCATTATTAGTAAATGGAATATTGAAGCATGGGAGGATTACTTTTAAAAGGAATTTAACTTGCACATGCATCTGGGGGAGGTGCAAGGAATACGCCAATAGTATCATATGGTTGCCTAAAATTTATGGCCCGCTTCTCTGGACATTAGTGTTCAGATATGTTTGAAGGAATTATTGAGCCTTTTTGTGCAGAAGATTTTCATGGAATTTATGTTATTATGACTCAACTAATTGAATGATTGCGGAAGGCTTTCTAAACATTCAGATCTACTTATATCTAGCTCTTCCAAATGACTAAGCAAGCTGAAGCTATTTGGAAGGCATTCTAATCCACTTCCCCTTAAATTCACCATTTTTTGATGTAGAGAAATTTCCGAAGCTTTCTAGAAACATAAAGCCTGGAGATTGACTAACAACAATAGAAATTGAAGAATTTGCAATAGCAAAAGCTTGCTGCAGAGGAGGTTGCTTCAAATCTCCATCACCTACACTTTTTATTTCTTGAATGTTGGACCTTTTCTTCTCTTTGTTCCTTGATGTAAGCCTCAAAAAATACTTTTGGGCATGGCTTGCTACTTGAGTTGGTCTCCTTGAGATTACAAAGTTTCTTGAAATACTTCTCCAATCACCTCTTCCATACTTATTGAAACCCATCAAAAACAACCTACATCATAGACACAAACAAGCAGATTAACTTTGGTCTATTACCCCAACATACATCTATTTATTTAATGAAGTGTGCCTCAATTTTGAGTACATGTAAATAAAAAATGCCTTTATTTTTCAAACACAAATCGTTCATTTAATAGATAAAAACACTATTGTTTTAAAATGAAATCAAACACAATATAAAATGATCTACCACATGCAGATTATGAAATAAAACACCCATTGGAACGCTCACAAAATATTATGCAACTGTATCAAAGCATGAATTTCTTTGATGGTTCTTGGTGAGGAGATTAAAAATATTATATTATATAGTTATTTTGTGCTTGTACATTGAAAAACAATAGTAAATGCATTGTAGTATGATTAGTTATGATCTTGAATTTGACCTCAACTTCATGCATATTGTTTTAGATTGTTTGAGACAACTTTCATTTTTTTTGATTGGATGAATGGGTGACCATCTTTGGCTAAGCTGCCAAGATTTGAGGTTGAATCTAAATTAAAAGATGGGTCCATGTCATTTAGTAGCATTTGAAAAGTCAACTTGGATGGGGTGGTATCCTTTACCAAGAGGTCAATGTCTGAGGACATCTCTTCCTGAGTGCATATAATATATATGTGGTTTAGCTGTGGTTATGAATTGAACTTCTATGATTTATTTTGTGTTGGAGGTTTTGAATGTGATACAATATTCTGTCATTGTTAATAAAACATTGGTATTAAGGTAAATGCAAATTTTGAGATCATGGCCAAACCGGACAACAAGCTGATAAGTGTACAAAGGGATTTAATTACATTATCTATAAATATTGTTTAAATTTTGTACCCTTGGGTTTTGGTTGCATTACCAAGCTTGGGAGTAAATCCAATGGTGTTGATAATCCTCTATGTCATGTGTCATCTAAGGAAAAATAATCTCAACGCTTCAAGTTTTCTGGGGTTTTACCTTTTGTTGCCTGGGACCTAAATTTGATTGTAGGCCTTGTTTGTTAAGCTATTTTTTGTGACAGTTATTCATTTAGAGTTTCCTTTCAAATGTTAAAATATATTTAATTTGAAAAAGTATATTATAGATCATATATGTATTTTACTATGATTTAATATAATTTGAATGTCTATTAAAATATTTCCCCATCATGTGATACGATATCCTAAAGTTTTCATTGCATTTAGTGGTAAAAATTGTTAAATACAATGATAAAACCATCAAATTTAGCCCCTGGATTGTTACCCAATTGGCAGGAATTTGATTCTTCTAATTCAAAAAATATCCGTAATTGCACTTCTTTCCCTTTGTTAAAAATGGGGATAGGTACAGAGGAGGGTATTTTTGTTACTTTTTGAATATTTGGATGGCAAGAAAGAGCCATTTGCAACATTGAAACTCCATTCTTTTGTGAAGTTTAACACTTACAGTTGCATGATTTTTAAATTTATGTGGGCTTCGATATTTTGTTAATGTTCATCGTACTGTCTCGTATTGCAGTGAACTTGTGCCTTCAACTATGAAGTACTATTTCTCTTAGAAGCCATTTCCAAGGGATTTATGTTGCTCCAAAGTTATCTTGGGAGGTACACCTAGTCTTACCTAAGTGTGGACTGCATTATTTATTTTTGTTTTAACCTTTCTCATTATTGTGTTAATTTTTCCACCTTGCTTGATGAACTAATAATTGGTTTCTACATCCTAAACCAGAAATACAAAATTTAATCCATGTACAAATCTTATGGTTTTGACCATGCTGATTTTCTTTGAATAAATTCTCTAGAAATGCAATTCTCTTCACATCGATTTAAAAATAGTAGTTTAAGTTAATGAGGTTTGAAACCTTAGGTAGTTTCCTGCAATAGATTAGTTTTTATTTCAGAAATTGATTTAGAAATAGAAAATTAGGTTAATGAGAGTTAAGGTAGTAGGTAGTTTGCTGCAGTAGTATAAAGTGTCAATATCATATTGTTGGGGGATAATCGATCAAGTAACTTAGGGGGCTAATATTATGGTCTTTATTCCTACATGGATATGGGATCTTCTCAAGCTTTCTCATCTTAAGCTTTCATCTAACCAGTTAACTAGTTCATTTCCATCAAGGATTCAAGACTAACATCCAAGCACCTTCACTATTTGGATTTGTACAATAACAATTTACAAGGTTCTCTTCCCTTGCCGCCAACATCTGGTATTATACTATTGTGCATGTCTAATAACCAGTTTACATCTTCAATTCCTTTAGATATTCGGGAATATATTTAGTATGTGGTATTTCTCTCTCTGTCTAGGAATAATATTAGTAGAAAGATTCCAAATTTAATTTGTAGTAACTATATGCAAGTTCTAGACCTGTCAAACAACATTCTTAGCGATATTGTTTCTGCTAATTTAATAGTAAAAATTTTGAATCTAAGGGTTCTGAACATGGGTAACAATTGTCTATAGGGCCACATGCTAGGATTCAAAAATTCTATAAAGCTTCAGATACTAAATCTGAATGGTAGCCTTTTCCAAGGGGCTATCACATTGTCTTTAGCAAATTGCAATTTTTATAGTGTTCTTGATATAGGAAATGACAATCTAGAAGGAAAATTTATAGTCTGGATTAGAAACTTATCAAAACTTATCAAAACTATAGTTTTTTATTTTGAAGTCCAATAAATTTGAAGGTATTATTCCGAAGCAAATAATTGGTCTCTAAATGCTTCAAATTTCAGGCCTTTCTCAAAATGGTCATTCAAGTTTTATTCCAACAACCCTTCAAAAATTATCAACAATGGTAGCCCATCATAGAGCAGTCCATAGAAGCTTGGCTATCGATCTTATATATAATTGTTAACACTATGATTTGCACCCAAGCTGAAATTTGACATAGCTAATCATGTGTAACATGGGAACTTTTCTAAGGCTGGGGGTAAGCTTATGGAAGAAAAGGACCTCCAGAGAAAGTTGGTTCTTTATTGGTTATCACCTAAAAAACTATTAATTTTTTATAGAGGAAAAGGAGAAGGAATGCTTAAAATGAAAAATGAAAAAAAAAAGAAAAAATAAAAGAAAAGAAAAAACTAAAAGAAAGGTGACTCACCAAATTGAAAAGGAGACTATGATGATTCAAACTTTCATACACTTGGCTACTAATGATATAGCTAAACTTCACAACTCATTTATGTAAGTTCATCCATAAATATTTCACAAGAGGGTTTGAATACATTAACCCTTAAAGAGGAAAAATAACTTTCATAGTTTAAAGGTACATGCAACTTTAACACAACTTGTAACCTACACAAACCTACTTTTGTAGAAAAGACATGAAAGTATGAGACAAAACTTCATGGAGATTAAGATACCTGACAAATAGCTTGATCAATCATTCAATAATGCACAAATAATGCAACAATAAGGAGGCAAAGCTTTGAAATCAGTAGAATCCAAGGCACTGATTGTATTTTATTGTCCCCAAATGAGTTACAAAGTATGATCAAATATGAGAAAGGACTACAAAAATCACACACTCTATAAATTGCATTATTTGAACTGCCCTCCAAATGTGTTACAACAGTCAATATAACACACAACCCAAGTAGTTACACCAAAATAGGGGCAAGGAACTACCTTGGGTCGGATGCACCAAAAAAGCCTAAAAATGAGGCATTAGATTCCTCATAAAACCACCTCCAACATGTGGGGAAAATGGTATTGGCCATACCAAACACCTAAGCATGAAAAATCACCAACAAATTGCATTAATTCCCCTAAAAATGTGGGTACATGTCTCCAAACTAAAAAAAAAATCACCCTATATACCCTCACTTTGTTTCCCTCCTCAACTGAAAATTGAAAATGTTCATCATTTTGCATTTAAGGATAACAAAATGACTTAAGGTTTATAAATACACCTTAAAGTCATTTGTCTTACAATAGAATTTATGCATATAAAAAATTCCAATAATATCCTCCAAAGTACACATACATATAGCTGAGGTGGAAAATAAAAATGAAGTGGACTCCATGTGTTGAGGTGGTATTTACCATAACAAGATCATAAAAATATTCTAAGGAAAAAAATTGCCTAAGGCACAAAGGTCAATATACAGGGTTGTTGGCTCACATTAGTTGGATTGTTTTATTTGTAAAACAATGGCAAAAAATGCCATATTTCTCCTATCGACATTTACAAGACTTAGGGTAAAAACCCTAAAGCAAAAGTAAGGCATTTCATTTTGTGAAAGAAGCTTGAGCACCGCCATTTCCATGAGGGTTTCCTGAGAGCCTTTTCTGATGGATTCCATGACTGAATAGAAGCATCAACCTGCATTTTTGTTTGTTTCCTTCATGAAACACACTGGTAAGTCATTTATTGATAGCAAAGATGGATACCAAACTTTTTTTCATAATTTAAAAAAAAACCTAATAGGCCATGACAATCTGTATCTTTTCTCACCCATCTTGTATGCTTTTCTTCTTTTTTTGGTTTTATAGTTTTGTTGGACGAGTTTCAAAGCTTCTAGAGCTATCAAAGATGAGATCTTCATGCAAAATAATAGAAGGGAAAAAACCAAATAAGGTAAGACATCTATGCATATTATAGTGTCTTGCTATTATTTCATGAAAAATAACCCAAAAGGCCGTGGGCTATAGGGTTTTGCTTCTGTCATATTTTGACATTTCTCCATGATACATATGAGGGTCTTGTTTTTCACACAAAAGCCCATAAGGCTTTCTTCTTCTAGGTGTTCTTTGGCTCAACCCCTTATGATTTTTAGGATTGCTTTAATTCTCAGGAAAATAGAAAACCCCACCTGGGTTACTTCAAACCCGTGTCCTCTACTCTTAATAGATTTTTTATTTATTTCAATTGCTTTGCACTTGTATATTCTGAGCTTAAAATTTAGCAAGACTCCAAAATGGGTCACTATATGTTATGAATAAAATGGTCTCATTTTCCTGAGTATTCTCCTCTAATTGGCTGTCATGGAGGCCATGTGTTGAAACTGGTTAGAATATTCAAGTCGTGGCCAAGCATCCTATAGGAACCCATTCCGACATAGAGGGTTTTTTTTTCCCTCTATTTCTCTCAGAATATGTGAAAAGATGACTTAACGTTGTTGCACAGTATGGAATAGTTCAAAGACCTTACAAGTATTTTCCTTGCCTCTGTGATAAGCTATATAAATTGAAGAAGGTTTGTTCTTTTTCAAAAAAAATTTTAGCTTTCACTGCTTAGATGTAACCTCCTCATGGCCTCTTATAATTTTTTGTTCCTTCAATCTTTCTGCACTATCATCACTCTCATACTTGTATTACTGTCATTAATAAATTTGATTCTGCTTCTGTAATATCTCACCATATAAATATACAATTCCCTGTATGATGCTCATTGCTATTCCATGAATCCTAAATGTAACTTGTGTTTCACATACTTCTGAAGGTCTTTTCCTCAATGGTCACTTATCAAATTTATTTGATCATCTGATATATGTTATCTGCTATTCTTTGATGACTGCATTTCACCTCCTTTAGGATCCTTAATAGTATGAGTAGAAAGTACATTCCCACAAGTCTCATTTCCTATGACTACTGAAGATTTAGTCATCTTACTACTAAGAAAAAAAACTATATTCTTTGACAATTGCACACTTGTAGGAAACCTTGGTGATGAAGCCCCAAATAAGGTCAAAGATTTATCATTGTTAAAAGCACTACTGTTTGAAAAATCCCTTACTGAATACCCCTCTAAACTGGAAATCAACAACACAATCAACAGAGCCTTTCATGCTGCCATGCTTGATAAATCTACATTATTTCATACTCTAACCTATATAAAGAACTCATACAACTAGGTACCATGAAGAAACCCAAAACCCATGAAGCCTTAAAACTACATTTTCTACCCCTTTTACTCATAATTGGAATATTACATGGGTGAGATGTAACATTACTGTGACTATGCTTATGAATTGAGATGCCTCTAATGCTTGTACATTCAAGTCACTAATGAGCATGTTGTTTTTTCATTTCACTTATGTTTATGCTATGCCTTCATGAAAAATCCTGACTTTGGATTTCACTGTCTTTTACAACAAGCATCTTGAATTAAAATTTAATTTGTTCTCTAGACCTTGAGACACCCTTCTTAACATGCTGCCACTATATATATTACTATCACTGTATCTTTAATTACTTTGAATAACCACCATTTTGTTATGACTAATCTTCCTTTTCATCATCAATTTTGTGATGTCACTTGTAGTTGATATCAAAGAGAAATAAATAAACATATAAACACTATACTGAACATAGTGCATATACTCCATTGCATTATTCAATGTTGGTTAATCATACATCTAAGGTACTGTTTTGCACCAGTGTCACCATGTCCGATATGCATTATTGTTTGGGATAGCATATTATAACATGATCATTATGTAACTGAACTAATCATTGCATTTCTATTTTTTACATCTTGATCTTAAGGACTATGAAATACCTATCTTCATACCTCATGGTACCCTTAGCTACAACTGCCTCATTATAGTAATCTTAGACATATGCATTGCTTTATTACTAAAAAATAATTTTATGCTTTTCAATATACTTAGTTACTGTAGCAGAGTTGTATATGAAGTCCTTTCACTTTTTCAAGCTGATGTATTCTCCTGAGAGCTCTTTTTGATTTAAATCTCGAATGCAGAGAAGTAGATGCACTTTGTATGTATATAATGTCATGATATCATTACTACTCTATATTGCATCATTTGTCCATAGGACTAATCATTCTTGCACAATAACACATAACACTAACACAAAACACTTGACTTCTAGGTACATCACCTCATTTAGGAATTATTCTAATGTTTAATGGTGATACAATTTTTTTTGGCATTTTCTGCCTTTTTATTTATAGATATTTATTTTTCTTGGCAGTAAAATGCCAGATTGGGAATATCTAGAGGAGAGGCAGAAAATTCCAAAACAAAATTGTATGATGAGGCAGCAAAACATAACTATGACATAAACCGGTACTTCTCATACATAAATAAAAAAGAAGGTACAAGTAAAGATCCACCCTGAATATCTCATTTTCTCAAGCATGCTGGGCTCAATTCTTGTAGGAGCCTCATTTTACCCCACATGCTGAATGAGGATGAATAAAAAAAAGACATGATTACACTTGTAGCTGCACATGAAGCAAACAATTAGAAAAACATGTATATATGCCTGAAGGGCTTGATGATCTTGTTTTATTTCTTTGGACATGTACAACTTGTTGTTTGTTTAATGTACTTGAGGGACAATTTATTCATTGATGGTTGCATGTACATGTAGTGTTAGAGACTGCCATTGCTTAGAGCATTGCTCTAACATCATTGCAATTTTCAGATGTAGGGGCTGGAAACTAGGAGCTACGAAGAACACAAGACAACTTTGAAGCAGAAGGCCAAGTAGGACAAAAAACTCTAACCAGTCATTAGGCAATGACTGGCCTCTTCCCCTATATGTGCATTCTATTTATTTTAATTCATCAATTTATAGATTGTACCTCATTTCCATTGAGCAAGTTAAGTGTCACGACTTGTGTGAGGAAAATATGTACTTTTGAATCAATAAAGATTACTTTCAACAAGATTTGTGTTGATCTTTTCAATATTGTATGCACTTGTATAAATGCAATAATATGTTACTGAAACTTGTAATCTATTTGATTTTTATGTTTATACAATTGAATGCAATATATGGAAGATAAATAAGAAATGTACTTCACTTTCAGTTTACAAACACTCTAGACTCAATCAACTTGAGAAAATAACAAAATGAGTAACATTTCTGGTGACATCTGCTATATGTTTTCCTACTAAACATTAGGACCAGCTACCTAGACTATTCATTGGGCACAGGTTTACTCAAAAACCAAGAATAGATCTGAAAATAACTTGACTCAATGTTGTAACTCAATAAAGGTAACTTAGTACACCTTGGAAACTTATTGAAAACCAAACTCATAGAAAGAAAACTATCTAACTATGTTGAGAAGCACTTAGGGAAACTGGAAACAAGAACTAAACTAAGGTGCATCAACACTTATTGAAAACAAAAACTTCTAAATTAGTAGAAGTGGTATAGATCAAACCTCAAAGCAATGCTTGAGGTGTATTCGATTGACTGGGATAGGAAAAATATCTCCATCCATCTTGGACAACTGGAACGCATTGTGCTCTTTGCACTCTGTGATAACAAATGGGCCACTCCAAAAGCTATAAACTTTGTATGCTTCCCTGGCCTGCTTTTCAACTCATCCCATTTGAGAACAACATCACCTTCTCTGAAAACTCTGGTAGTTTCCCTTTTATCAAAAACTCTTTTAGTTTAGATTTGATGATACTCCAAAGACTTCATAGCTTTGTTTCTTGTCTCTTCCAGCTCCATGAGATGAGTGTATCTGACTGCTAATGGATGTTGTTTTGCAAACATTTCTAGCTAATGTATAATGTCAAGAGTTGGGAGCTCTATAGACAAAAATAATTTGGCTTTCTTGCCATAAACTAGTACATATGGAGAATTTCCAATAGACCAACTGGGAGTTATCCTGTCTGCCCATAAGGTAGATTTTAGTTTGGTGTGCCAAGCTCTCTTATTATCTTCCATTATTTGTTTAATGATTCTGATCAGGTTCTTGTTTGCACTTTCAGCCAGACCATTACCCTGAGGGTAATAATTTGATGAAGTGTTCAAATATATTCCATTCTTCATTTCCCAATCAGTCACTCTGAGTCCCACAAATGCAAGGCATTATCTAAGATGATGGAATTAGGAACTCCAAACCTGGTTACTAAGTCCTCATAAAAGCTCAAAAAAGAAGACTCATTAGCTTCTTTCAAAGCTACTGCTTCTATCCAATGTGTAAAATAATCAGTTGTAATTACCCACTTGTGACTAGCACTGGAGGGTGGATTTATTGGCCCAATAAAGTCTATTCCTCCTCTCATGAAGGGTTTTTCAATATGAATTCCTACAAAAAAGGTACATTTTACACATTTCTTTTCCCAAGCATGGGCATTCTTAAACATGGTTGGCCAGTAATAGCCAACTCTCATAATTTTCCATGTTGTTCTTGGGGAAAAATGACCCCTTGTAGTTCCATCATGAAACTCATGAAACACCTTTTCAATCTGATCTTGATCAATACACCTCAATAGAACACCATTTAAATCTTTCCTAAAAAAATATTATCAATCAAGACATATGGAATTGATGGTAACCTAAAATATCTTCTCTTAGCTCTATCTAAACCTGGTGGACATTCACCAGTCTACAAAAAATGTGTCATATCATGCACCCACCCTGCTACTAATGTAGGTGCAACATTTTGATCTTGATTATCAGTGACTAAAATAGCCTCTGTTTCTGTTTTCTCTTCACTTTCTGGTGTTCAAGCAAGCTGCTCATGGAGTCCTTTACCTCTTACCAAATTTATGATCTTGATATCCACATCAAACTCCATGACTTTAGTGATCCATCCAGCTCTCTTTTCATTGAGATCCTTACTCAACAGGAACTCTTTCACACTTGGATGTGCTACCATTAAATGAACCTTATTGTTGGAAATCAATGGCTTAATTTTTTTCAAGCTTCTTATGATAGCTAGATCATGTTCTCCACAAATGAATATCGTTGTTCATAATCTGCCAACACTGGGCAGAAAAAGGCAATGGGTTGCTCTAAGCCTTCACCATTTTGTTGTACAAGCATTGAAAAAACATAATCTATAATGCCAAATGCATACAAAATAAAGTCTTTTGAGAAATATGGATTTACTAGTGTGGGAGTTGATGCTAAAGCCTCTTTAATGGCTTCAAAACTGCTTCTAGCTACTCTAGTCCAACTAAAAACTACATTCCTTCTTAACATAGCAGTCAAAGGTTGTAAAAGGTTTGAAACATCAGTTATAAACCTTCTCAAAAAGTTAATTCTTCCTAAGAAACTCTGCAACCGTTTCTTGTGGTTGGGTGATGGCAACTCTAAAATGGCTTTGACTCTCTCAGGGTCAATAGTGATTCCCTGTTTTGGCACTATGTGTCCTAATAACTTCCCCTCATGAACAACAAAGATACTTTTCTTGGGAATAAGGGATATTATATATTCCCTGCATCTTTCAAACACTTGTTTTAAATGCAATAGATGTTCATCAACATTTTTTAAGAATATTGTGACATCATCTAGATATATGAGCACAATTTTATTGATTAAACCTTAAAAAGCGATGTCCATATCCCTTTGAGAAGTGGCTCAAGCATTGGATAAGCTGAAAGAAATTCTCTTGTAGGCCATAGTGCCCCATTTTTTTGTAAAGGAATTCTTTTATTGGTCCTCTTCTTTGACCAATACCTGGTTATAACCAGAGTATCCATCAAGCAGGGAAAATCTCTCTGAACCAACAACCACTTGGAGGATCTACTCCATGGAGGGTAATGGTTAATGATATTTTATGGATTCTTTGTTAAGATCTCTAAAATGTACACATAATATGATCTCACCATTTTTCTTTCTAACCAAAACCAGGTTAGAAACCCAGGAGGTGTGTTTAATTGGAAATATAATACCCCCTTCAACTAGCTTAGTCAGTTCTTTAATCATTAAAGGTTCTGGCTTGGGGTTCAAATGTCTTTGCCTTCTGTCTTACAAGCTTTGCATTGGGTTCTAGTTCTATTGTGTGCTGAGAAATTCTAGGATCAAATCCTTTCAAATTAGAGTAATCCCAAGCAAAAACATCCTAAAATTCTTGGCATAAAGAAATGAAAGCCTTCCTATCTTACGAAGCTTACCTTTAAAGATCACCAGCTCTTCATAATGCTCCTCTTTAATCTGAATGTTGGTTTTGTTCCTTTTTAGCTGGTCATCAATACTGAAGATGGATTCTAATGTAACCAGGCCCCTAGGCAACTTATTTGTCTTAAGATAAATAATTGATCCTTGTATTGTTGTTTTAAATTTTCCTGATTTACAACAGAAAATTGGTCCTCCTCAAGCATAAACCTTAAAATCTGCTCATCACTTTCAAAGACTTTCCAGTTAACATTGTTGTTAGGGATAGAGTGCCTAACAACTATTTTAACATGTTGTACCTTCTCTTTTCTAATCTCACTGGGTATGTCAAATTGAGTACCAATTGTATCCAATCTATCTATGTGCTTATTCTGACTCCTAGGGACTGAAATCAGATAATTAAAGGCATCAAAATCCTCTATCATATACCATACCCTATGTTTATAAGATTTCAAGGTATCATTTTTTGTCACATTTAACCCTCTCACCTGATTAACAGTTAGTTTTTTGTCCCCAAACACTTTCAAGCAACTGATTCCTCTTCTCCTTGCCCACTGTAAGCCTTGAATCAAACCCTCATATTCAACAGTATTGTTAGAATATGAAAAATAAAATTTGAAAGCAGCATAATACCTATCACCCTATGGAGAAATTAACATTGTACCTCCACTAGCTCCATTTATACTTCTAGATCCATCAAAGTACATCTACCATATTTCATTTTGGTGTGGTAATTGTTGTTCTACCTCATTTTCAAGGTTTGGCATCTCTATTTCTAGTTCATGCAACACATAAATTCCCAATCTAGCTTCTTGAATAAGTTCATTTGGATTATCCACTATATTTTCTATTTCCCACTCATTTAACAACACCCCTAGTATGCTTTCAGCTTGCATCTCCTAACCTACAACAAGCTCACTATCTTAAAAAATAGCATAGTTAGCATTGACTGCATTTGGAACATAAGGTTCAATGTGATCCTTTGCCAATGACTCTGATTTTATTGTCACTTTTGTTCCATATTTGGTCCTAAAAAGCATATGGGACCATTCTGAAGACAAATATCCTCCAATTTTTGTAGTGAAGTCTGTTGATAAACACAAAGAAAAGAAAGGAGGTAAGTCAATGATGAAGACATCTTAGGGAATTGAAAATTTTGGATAGGCATGTAATGTGAGTCCCAAATCTTTGATAACACCAACAGTATTAATTGATGTCCCATCTAACTAAAGTACTCCTTTTTCAAGGGGCTAGTATTTTAGTCCTAACTGGTTTGCAATCTTTTTTGGCATGACTGAACTACTGGCTCCACTGTCAACCATATAATTATGAACTAGTTTTTCTCCTACAATCAATGCCACATAGAAAGGAGGAGGTTTGACACATTTTTCACACTCTTTACTTGGTTTTTTTCTTTGATGTATATCATTATCCTAGGGTACATTTGTGAAAATAACCTTAACTGTATCAACTGAAGGTTCACTAGTCACTAATTTTTTAGTTAAGATAGACTATAACAACTCTTTTGGCCTGGGATTGCCAAAGAGTCCCACATAGACATTGTGATATTCATTTTTTTCATATTCTCAACAATATTGAAGGGAGCAAAAAAATTTACCTTCTGTTGTATCTTTGCAGCAATAGGTTCAGTTTGTAAGCGGGGTTGCTCCTTGGCAGTAACTTGTGTATTTCTTTGCAAAATACGGGGTACTTGTGATGTAGATGGTTTTGCAACTCTTTTTCCTTTATTGACTAACTTCTCAAGCTCAAAATCCCTCTTCTTGGATCTTGTGTTTGTTGAAATTAGAGAATCATCATTATATACTCCACATAATTCTTTACCTTACCAATTTAATAGAGTAGCATCACTTGTAGGTTGTTCTTGCTATTGTAAGGCTCCATCATTAGGTTTGTTTTGTTGTGAATTTGAAAAAATCTACACCATTAATGCTTGATTGATTATTCCATTTGAACAAGTGGCCTGATTATGAGGTTGGTTGAAAGGATATCACCATTCATAATCTGCAGCCAAGTTGTTCTGAACAGGGACAATGTCCTTAGCTGCACTAATAGGAGTAGGATTATATATTTGAAAAGGCCTTGTGTTAATATTTTGTCTTCGACCTTTGTAGTTACCTTGGTATTGTTTCCTATTTCCTTGATACTATTGTTGTTGACCTTGATAAGGTTGATTTGCAACCTGATTTTGTTGTTGATAAGGTCTATTATATGATTGTTGCTTCTCTAAGCTTACCAACTTATTACCAAAAGTATGAAGCATAATTTTGATCTCTTGTAGCTCCTAAGATGAGCTTGGAGTAGCATTTTATTGACTTACAATAGTTGGAACAATAGATGATAATGCTGGTACAACTGGCAAAGGAGTAAAAGGTGGTATTTGTAGAGGCATACTAGGTTGAATTTTAGGAAAAATAGGCATTAGTGGCCTAGGAGCAATCTTACTTGCCTGAATTAAGTAGTTTTCTGCCCTGATTGCTACCTCATATGCATCTGGTAAAGACACTCCTCCCATTGTCTGTCATAACTGCTATTTCATTGTTTATGGATTTTAAATAGTACATGAAGGCATGCTCAGGAGAAGACCTCACTGTAGCTAGGATTCTGTCCCAATTTTTCTGAAATATGAAATTAAAGTCTGTCATTTTCTCTTGAGGAGCTCTCTTTATAGTTAACTATTCTACCAGTGATAATTGTCAGACTTGTCCTGAAACTGTTTATGCAACTTGTCTCCTAATTCATCCCAAGTTGCAATAGACCCAACTTGTAGACCTCTAAACCACTGCAATGTCTTTCCTTTCAAAGAAGTTGCAAGTAATCTAATAACTACATTTTCTTGGGTTATATGGTGAACCCCACAGAGAGATGTTACATTTTTTATGTGTTCAATAGGAGTTGTTTGATCTTCTCCTGTGAAAAATGACATGCTTTTCAAGGCTACTATAGGGATATCATCATGCTAGGCCAGATTTAATGGATTGCCCCCATTGAACAGTATAAAAGGCTGATTTCTAGCCATTTGCACAACTGAAGGTTGATTAATCTGAGCTGAAACAATAGGAATTGAAGTTGTGGTTAAAGTTGAACTGGCTATAAAAGATGGTCTAAAACTTGGTGGGGATGATTGAACCCTTTTTGAGATAGAAACCCTTTTAATAGACCTACTCTACCTTCTAGGTAGAGACAATTATAAATATTCAAAAAATTCTAAGCTCTTGGTCTGAATCTTTTTCATGTAAAGCTTCACAACATTGGTTTTTTAACTCTACTCACAGTGGAAGTCAACAAATATGCAAAAATATGCCTCTTAAAGGCTTGAAATGTTGGCATCATATCAAAACCAACAATAACTTATGTTTTTCTAAACTGTCTAATTCAAAAGTCCCATCGAGTGTGCCAAAAAATGTTAACACTATGATTTGCACCCAAGCTAAAATTTGACACAGCTAATCATGTGTAACATGGGAACTTTTCTAAGGTTATGGGTAACCTTATGGTAGAAAAGGACCTCCAGAGAAACTTGGTTCTTTATTGGATATCACCTAAAAAACTATTACTTTTTTACATTTTTATAGAGGAAAAAGAGAAGGAATACTTAAAATGAAATCTGGAAAAACAAAACTAAAAGAAAGGTGATTCACCAAACTAAAAAGGAGACTATGATGATTCAGATTTGCATACACTTGGATACTAATGATATAGCTAAACTAAACAACTCATTTCTATAAGTTCATACATAAATATTTCACAAAAGGGTTTGAATACAGTAACCCTTAAAGAGGAAAAATAACTTTCATGGTTTAAAGGTACATTCAACTTTAACATTACTTGTAACTTGCACAAACCTACTTTTGCAAAAAAGACATGAAAGTATGAGACAAAAATTCATGGAGATTAAGATACCTCACAAATAGCTTGATCAATCATTCAATAATGCACAAATACTGCAACAATAAGGAGGCAAAGCTCTGAAATTGTTAGAATCCAAGGCATTGTCTATATTTCATTGTCCCCAAATGAGTTACAAAGTATGCTCAAATCTGAGAAAGGACTATAGAAATCACACACTCCAGAAATTACATTATCTGAACTGCCCTCCAAATGTGTTACAAGAGTCAATATAACACACAACCCAAGTAGTTGCACCAAAATAGGGGCAAGCACCTACCTTGGGTCGGATGCACCAGAAAAGCCTAAAAATGAGGCATTAGATTCCTCATAAAACCACCTCCAACATGTGGGAAAATGGTTTTGGCCATACCAAATACCTAAGCATGCAAAGCCACCAACAAAGTGCATTAATTCCCCTACAAACGTGGGTACATGTCTGCAAACTGAAAAAAACTCATCCTATGTGTACCCTCCATTTATTTCTCTCGTCAACTGAAAATTGAAAATGTTCATCATTTTGCATTTAAGGATAACAAAATGACTTAAGGTTTATAAATACACCTTAAAGTCATTTGTCTTACACTAGAATTTATGCAAATAAAAAATTCAAAGAATATCCTCCAAAATACACATACATAGCTGAGGTCGAAAATCAAAATGAAGTGGACTCCATGTGTTGAGGTGGCATTTACCTTAACAAGATCATAAAAATATTCTAAGGCAAAAAATTTCCTAAGGCGTATAGATCAACATACAGGGTTGCGGGCTCAAATTAGTTGGATTGTTTTATTTGTAAAACAATGGGAAAAAATGCCATATTTCTCCTATCGACATTTGTAAGACTTAGGGTAAAAACCCTAAAGCAAAAGTAAGGCATTTCATTTTGTGAAAGAAGCTTGAGCGTTGCCATTTCCATGAGCGTTTCTTGAGAGCCTTTTCTGATGGATTCCATGATTGAATAGAAGCATCAACCTTCCTTTTTGTTTGTTTCCTTCTTGAAACACACTGGTAATTCATTTATTGATAGTAAAGATGGATACAAAACTTCTATTCATAATTTTTTTTTTTAAAATCTCATAGGCCGTGACAATTTGTATCTTTTCTCACCCATCTTGTTTTCTTTTCTTCCCTGTTTGGTTTGATACTTCTGTTGGCTGAGTTTCAAAGCTTCTGGTGCCGTCAAAGATGAGATCTTCATGCAAAGTAATAGAAGGAAAAAACCCAAAGAAGGTAAGACATACCTGCATATTATAGTGTCTTGTTATTATTTCATGAAAAAGAACCCAGAAGGTCATGGGCTATAGGGTTTTTCTTCTTCCATATTCTATCATTTCTCCATGATACATATGAGGGTCTTCTTTTTCACACAAAAGCCCATAAGGGTTTCTTCTCCCAGGTGTTCTTTGGCTCGACCCCTTATGATTTTTAGTATTGCTTGGATTCTTAGGCAAAAAAGAAAACCCCACCTAGGTTACTTCAAACCCGTGTCCACTACTCTTAATATATTTTCTATTTATTTCAATTGCTTTGCACTTGTATAGTCAAATCTTGAAATTTAGCAAGACACCAAAATGGGTCACTCTATGTTATGAGTAAAATGGTCTCATTTTCTTGAGTATTCTCCTCTAATTGGCCATCATGGAGGCCATGTGTTGAAACTAGTGAGAATATTTAAGCCACAACCAAGCATTCTATAAGAACCCATTTTGACATAGAGGGTTTTTTTTTTCCTCTTTTGCTCTCAGAATATGTGAAAAAATGACTTAATGCCATTGCATAGTATGGAATAAGTGAAAGACCTTACAAGTCTTTTCCTTGCCTCTGTGATAAGCTATAGAAATTGAAGAAGGTTTTTTTTTTTCAAACAAAATTGTAGCTTTCGTTGCTTAGATGTAACCTCCTCATGGACTCTTATGATTTTTTGTTCCCTCAGTCTTTCTACACTATCATCACTCTTAGACTTGTATTACTATCATTAATAAATCTAATTGTGCTCCTGTAATATTTCACCATATAAATATACGATTCCATGTATGATGCTCAATGTTATTCCATGAATCCTGAATGTAACTTGAGTTTCATGTACTTCTAAAGGTTTCTTCCTCAATGGTCACTTATTAAATTTATTTGATCATTTGATATATGTTATTTGCTATTCTTTGATGACCGCATTTCAACTCCTTAAGGATCCTTAACAGTATGAGTAGAAAGTACATTCCCACCAGTCTGATTTCCTATGACTATTGAAGAGTTAGTCATCCTACTACTGAGAAATAGAACTCTGTTCTTTGACAATTACACACTTGTAGGAAACCTTGGTGATGAAGCCCCAAATAAGGTAAAAGATTTATCACTGTTAAAAACACTACTATTTGGAAAATCCCTTATTGAATACCCCTCTAAACTGGAAATCAATAACACAATTAGCAGAGCCTTTCATGCTACCATGCTTGATAAATATATATTATTTCATACTCTAACCTGTACAAACAACTCATTTAAATAGGTACCATGAAGAAACCCAAAACCCATGAAGCCTTAAAACTACATTTTCTACCACTTTTACTCATAATTGGAATATTACAGTGGTGATATGTAACATTACTGTGACTATGCTTATGAATTGAGATGCTTCTAATGCTTGTACATTCAATTCACTAATGAGCATGTTGTTTTTTCATTTCAATAATGTTTATGTTGTGCCTTCATGAAAAATGTTTACTTTGGATTTCACTGTCTTTTACAAAAAGCATCCTGAATTAAAATTTAATTTGTTCTCCAGACATTGAGACACCCTTCTCAACCTACTTGCACTGTATATATTACTATTACTATACATTTAATTACTATGAATAACCACCATTTTGTTATGACTGATCTGCCTTTTTATCATCAATTTTGTGATGTCACTTGCAGTTGATATCAAAGGAAAAAAACAAACATATAAACACTATACTAAACATAGTGCATATACTCCACTGCATTATTCAATGTTGGTTAATCATACATCTAAGGTACTATTTTGCACCAGTGTCACCATGCCCCATATGCATTGTTGTTTGGGCTAGAATATTATAACATGATCATTATGGAACTGAACTCATTATTGCATTTCTATTTTTTACATCTTGATCTTAAGGACTATGAAATACTTGTCTTCATACCTAATGGTACCCTTTTCTACAACTACCCCATTAGAGTAATCTCATACATATGAATTGCTTTATTACTAATTTTTTTATGCTTTTCATTATACTTAGTTACTGTAGCAGAGTTGTATATGAAGTCCTTTCACTTTTGTAAACTGATGTATTCTCTTGAGAGCTCTTTTTGATTTAAATGTTGAATGCAGAGAAGCAGATGCACTTTGTATGTATATAATGTCATGATATCATTACTGCTCTGTATTGCATCATTTGTCCATAAGACTGATCATTCTTGCACAATAACACATAACACTAATATAGAACACTTGACTTCCAAGTACATCACCTCATTTAGGAATTATGCTAATGTTTAAAGGTGATACAATGTCTTTTGGAATTTTCTTCCTTTTTCTTTAGAGATATTTTCTTTTTGCTGGCACTAAAATGTCAGATTGGGAATCTCTAGGGGAGAGGCAGAAAATGCCAGAATAAAATTGTATGATAAGGCATCAAAACATAACTATGACATAAACCGATACTACTCATATGCAAATAAAAAACAAGGTATAAGTAAAGATCCACCCAGAATATCTCATTTTCTCAAGCATGCTAGGATCAACTCTTGTAGGAGCCTCATTTTACCCCACATGTTGAATTAGGATGAATAAAACAAAGACATGATTACACCTGTAGCTGCACATGAAGCAAACAGTTAGAAAAACATGTATATATGCTTGAAGGGCTTGATGATCCTATTTTCTTTCTTTGGACATGTACAACTTGTTGTTTGTTTAATGTATTTGAGGTACAATTTATACATTAATGGGTGAATGTACATGTAGTGTTAGAGACCATCAGTGCTTAGAGCATTCCTCTAACATCATTGCAATTTTTCAGATGCAGGGGCTGGAAACAAGGAGCTACGAAGAACACAAGACAAGTTTGAACCAAAAGACCAAGTAGGACAAAAAGCTCTGACTAGTCATCAGGAAATGACTGGCCTCTTCCCTTATATGTGCATTCAATTTCTTTTAATTCATTAATGTATAGATTGTACCTCATTTCCATTGAGCAAGTTAAGTCTCACGACTTGTGTCAGGAAAATATGTACTTTTAAATCAATAAAGATTACTTTCAATAAGATTGGTGCAGATATTTTCAATATTGTATGCACTTGTATAAATGCAATAATCTGTTACTAAAACTTGTAATCTCTTTGATTTTTTATGTTTATACAATTGAATGAAATATAGGGAAGATAGATAAGAAATGTACTTCACTTTCAGTTTACAAACACTCTAGAATCAGTCAACTTGAGAAAATAACAAAATGAGTAACAATACTATAATCTTCAAGTAACAATTTGTATAAAAGACGGGAAGATTTCTTATAAGATAGTTCAAAAAAATTTAAAATTATGAGATTGAGGTTGCAAAGTGTTTTGCACCCAAAATCTCACCCTTATAATTTATTTGGTACACCACTCCAAAAATAATAGAACATGCTATATGCATCAAATTCAAACCATACAATTTGAAACCCTAACAAAATCAAACATAATTGTTTTAAGGTCACCTATAGATTCCAAAAAATTAAAATTTACTGAAACTATGGCAAGTGATTTACCTCAAGATTCTACACAAATTGTGTTATGGTGTGAACGATACCGATGAGAAAAATGGGTTATGTTTGGAGAAATTTTTTATGAAACTGTACCACGATAGAATATTTTCCTTCAGTTGTTGATTCAATCTATTCACAGTAAACAAAGGTAGAGTAAATGAAAGTAGATCTGAAAATATGGGAGTTTGAGGGCTATTAAAGTTGGATTTTATGTGGAGATGGGAAATATTTTTTCAACTTGTTGCATTGTTACGACAACAACACACTGCCAGAGCTATTAAGATAAGGATTACTAGGCTTGATTTTTATATTTGTGTTAGTCAAATTAAAATACATGTTTTGAGTTATATTTTGCATGAAGCATGTTCCAATTTTTTTTTGTTAGTTCTTAATTTTTTTGTTAGTTATATTATCATAGTATTTGGTGACAGGTATGGTCTCCTCCTCAAAAGTTTTGAATCTCTTTTTAATTGTCTCCATGTTTTCATCAATTTGACCCGATGTTTCTCCTCGCTCTAAAAGTCTCTTCTCCATAGTTTCAAAGATACATTC
The DNA here is from genome assembly GCA_007258455.2 of Sequoia sempervirens. Lineage (NCBI taxonomy): Eukaryota > Viridiplantae > Streptophyta > Pinopsida > Cupressales > Cupressaceae > Sequoia > Sequoia sempervirens. The sequence continues at coordinate 29,386 of VDFB02083464.1, forward strand.
TAGATATAATACCATGTTGGGGCTGCAAATGTGCACATTCTATCAAATTTCTTTAGAAGAAACTTTGCAATAAAAGGAGGATGAAGATTTGCTCCATTGAATAGAATACCTATCACCAAATACCTTGAATAATAGTTGTATGCTTTTATAGAATGATTTTGGCCTATTTATTAAATATTGTTTTTTGAAACCATAATTTATTATTTTATTTTTAAATTATAATAAAAAAGTAAAACAAAATTATTAGTTAGTTTTATTAAACATAAAATACATTTCATGTTTAATATAAAGATTTGACATTTAAATATCATTATATTGTAAAATATAATTACTAATTTATCAATATATCTCAGATGTTAATGGTGCAATAGAAAATGCTTTCAAGTTAGGTTCAGTTTTCTCAATCTGAATACTATGGAACATAGTTTCAATGGACATATAAAAATATAGATTAAAATTTATTCATACGTTAAAAAAATTTATTAATCTTAATTTTCATTTGAGCAAGGAAAAATAAATTAAAGACAAAAAATTTGTACAATTCATGATATTAGCTTAAAGTTTCTCGATTTGACTGTGTAAGCATTTTTCCATCAACGTTTTAGATAACATTGCATGATCTACCATCATGATGTAGACAACAAGAGTAAATAAATCTTGATGATGAATAATGGAATGTGATCCAAAATGTTGATTAAAATCATTTACATAGACAAATCTAAAAACTTCAAACTAAGAAATAATAAAATTAAAAATCAATTATTAATTATATAAATTATTTCATTCCTATATATTTTTTATACTATCTCATTGCATATAAGTTAAAATCTACTTGAAAAAATATATAAGAAGATCCTTAAAATTACTTTTCACATCTTTTTAAAAATAAATAATACTAATAAATTGAAGAAACAATAGTTTTTAAAAAATGTAAAATGAAAATAAAATAATGACACATCATAATATAATATTCAATTTATCTTGAAAAATCCTTTCATTTAAAAAAAATAAAATAATAAATACAATACTCACTATATTAACTCCATAGTTCACAATACAATAGCATATTTCTTGCCTATGCTTAATCTTACTCAATATATAAATATTAATAAACATCTCACTGAAAAAATACTACTAAATAATATTAGAATACAATAGGTGTAAAGCATGGGCTGAAAATTTAGCTATAATAGCCGAACAATTTTCCTACCAACACATAACCCCTCATATTCCCTAGGAAATATGTATGACAACACATATCCAACAATTTTTTGGGTTGTTTAAGACTGATCTCTAAAGTTTATAAATTTTGATGGTACACCATTGCATTCAAGCAACAAGATCCCTTACTAACATTTTTTTGCTCTTAGTGTTATACGTTTTTCAAAAGTCACAAATTTTATTGTTACCTCATTGTGTGCAAGCTGAAATCTGTTGTAATCTATAGGAAACAATGTGGAACAAAATGAAATTTATTATTATCTCATTACATGAAAGCTAGAATGTACACGAAACAATGTGGAAGAAGATCAAATTTATTGTTACCTCATTCCACGCAAGCTGAAATCTACATGAAACAATGTGGAGTATGATCCTTAAAACTACTTCTAACATCCATTTTTTGGTTTTTTGGTTAATGAATTTGGTTATAACTTGCTTAGAATTGAGAAGACAGAGCTATACCTTGTCCTCAAATTCTTTAGCTTGGCCACAACACGTGGGGAGCCATCAATCATAAACTTCTTGTTTGTATACTTCTCCATGGAATTCTTTAACAACTCCAATGATGTTTCAACTGGAATGTTTAACTAGAACAAGTCTCCCTTCTGCCATGCAAGTCTTTGCCTAATTTATTATGTCAAAATATTTGCTAACTTCATCCCACAATAAATCTCCTAGTGAGAGGTGAACAAATCCATAATCTAAAAACTAAAGAAATAAGTTTCATCCACAAACATGTGATATGGATTGAAAGTTGCACAAGAGATTAGGTCAATGATATATACATAGGCTCACAAGAAAATCCCATCTACTCCATAATTTTGATCAAACAGTTGACCATACCCAAGTTATCTCTGGACATTACTAAAATAACAGGATTATATATCTTAATATTACATAATCAATAAAATAAAAATTTCAAAAAGTCCTAGCATATTCTATTTAATACACTTGTGTTGTAAATATCTTGTTTCAACCATTAGCAATCAATGTTACATAGTCGTACTTAAGCAACTCCAACACATTTTGACTAGATGAACATTATTTTTTGTAGCAATAATGTAGTGTCATTACCCTATTGTTATTTTATTTAGAATAATTTTTAGAATGCTTCTAAAATGGCTAGCCATAACAAAATTATCATAACCCTGTTGTTGTCTTGGTAAATCATCAAGACATCTACACCCATCGAAATGTCCTCTTTCTTTATTCAGACATGTGCAGATGTATGGATATATAAACTAAAGGTGGAACAAGATCAACTCTATCTAAGAAAACCACTTTTTCTAACCTAGTGAAACTTGGGAATGCAGGAAATGAAACAACATATCACTAGTATCAACACTTGGCCAGGTGCATCAATGGATAGAAACAACTTAACCATAATCTTGCCATCTATTTAGCCTTAACTAATGGTTCCCTCCTACAAAAAAAATTAGCACAAGACCATGTGCAGGAATCTAAGGTTGTATGCGACATATACAACATGCATATTCACTTACATCTAGTTCCTCTGATTCTTGTAAATATATTGTTTTCCTTCATGAAGAGCCAATGAATCAATAACACTAATATACAATTTATGTTACCTTCAAATTGAATTTCCTTCAATGCGGTAAGAACTTGCACCCTCTACAATTGAAAAAATCAGTTTCATAGAACTACAAACATTGTAACCAAAATAACACAGCATAGGTCATATCAACTTTTTAAGTATTATTTATAGATTCCCTAGAGAAACTTAAACAATAATTGTTTACAACTCATAACATCTGAAGTAATACTTAAGATTGTAATGCTGAAATAATTACCATTACACTGCATATTTACTGAGAAAACATTGGTAGTTAAAAAGGAGCAAAGGTTTAACTTAGTCAAGGATTTCAAATAAGTTAAGGTTCATAAAAATTTAAAAATATTTACTTTTATGGAGCTTAAAAAAGTATACATATCACAGATTAAAAACAAGTAATGGTTAAGAACATCCAACAAAAAATAATAAAAATTGTAGAGTTGTTTGGTAGCTAGACATACTCAATTGTCCACAATCATTTTAACAATTTTCAAAGTCATGACAGGAGATATTGAAATCATAATAATGGTGTCATCATCCATAATAGTTTGAATTAAGGATATGATGAGTATTACATCAAGTATAAAAGTTTAAGCTTATTAAATGGGTTATGGATAACCATATCACTAAGTTCATGCTTAATATTTATAGTAGTTCTTATAAGTATTAAATTATTAATGCATGAATAATTGCACTTTTGTAGAAAATTGTTGGAAGTGGTAATGTAGACAACTGAGTTGGCATGGAATCTTCTCCAATGATCTAGTGGAACTTTTACGAAGTTGACCAATAATCTAGGAAAAATGCTATTTTTCATGTATTTGGTAAATAGCACCCTCAATGGTGTTACGACACATATGGGAATAATTAAATACGAGAGATTTTTCAGGTCAATCTTTCTTTGAATTGAATGTTAGTGACTACTTATAAATTTCCATAAGTGAGATGGTGAGTCAAGGATAAGGGGTAAATATTGCAACTATGATGTAAAAGATATTTGGGGGATTTCTTGAGTTACCATTAATGTTATTTTACATATAGGGTGACTCTGCAAAAGCTGAAAGAAAATATATAGAGCAAAATGTAAACTAGAACCTTGAAACAAAATTTGTGGTAATAGCACCGTATAGCTAACATTTTTGATGGAACTACACTTGTCTTTCCTTATAAACTATTATCTTATGCCCAAAATGTTGTTTAAGGATGTTGAGTTGAGGATTGAAGACCAAGTGTTTCTCTTGTAGATTTGGAATGCCCCAAGTTTTCACCCAAGCCATTAGTGGTAAAAAGTGAACTATTTTTTTTGAGTGATGAAAATGCAAAATCAATAAGTCATGCTTATTCACTTGAGATGCTGTGATAGAATGCTATGATGTTGAAGAATGTACTTAAGGTTGAAAAGAATGGGAGACATACTTCCATATATGATCAGATACTCAATGCCAACATAAATTTGGAGATTCAAAATGTAAATGTCAATTTTGACAATTCATGTGATAACAAAACCTTGTCTTCAGAAGGGCACTCCCCTACTCCAAAAACATAAGACCACAATAATATAAAAGCTAAAAAATAGGAGCCTTGAACATAAAATTGGTTCCCACATGAGTATATAAAAAAATAAGCAAAAGAGAGGGGAGCTCATGCATGAGTATATGCAAATTTGATCGATTCAGGAGGTTAAGCAATTGTATTCAAAAGTTTAGAGCTACCCAATCTTTGGTTTAAAACTTGAATGGAATATATAGGTTATAATAGGGTAACCAAGAATGAAACCTAAACTACAAATATATATTATAAGGATGTAATGGAGAGAGACACACCTACAGGATGTATATACTAATTCTATCAAATAAATCCAGTTGATAAAAGCAACTCTATTTTGAGAAGGCACCTCCATCACAGGTTGAGTTGGATATAAATAATGTATGTAGCCATATATTGCAAATATTTTTCTCTCAAAACGTGTCATTTTGGGATTGAATACCTAGCCTTGTCCACAAACACACAAGAATATAATTCCAAAAGCCAAAATATTTTGATATTGGGATAGTAAGGGGTCGTGGCTTGTCACGCCTCATACTTTGATGCTATTTTGACCATGACTTACTTTGATGCTATTTTGACCATGACTTACTTTGATGCTGTTTGACCATGACTTTGTGGGATTTAATATATGAATTATGATACGTGTTAGAAGCAATATAATATACTACAATGCTTTGATGTATGAGAATGTAGAAAAATAATTGTTTTCTTTCAGAATTATGAGTGCATTTTATACAAAATAGGAATGTTGATTTAATTATTGTTTAAATTTATATTTCTATATTGGTTACTAATACACTTTCGTTTTTTCACGCCTGAGTGCATTTGAGTCACAGGTGATCAAAGGCCAAGGTGATCGAAGGCCAAGAGTGTGATTGAGGAAAAGAAGGTTAGCTTCCCGACAGGGTAAAAGAGGAGAAGCTCTCGATTACGCACACACCACTTAAAATCATGTAGCTGCATTAGGTCATGTCTATTTTTCAATATGATTGTGTGAAATTGATTAGCATAGCAAAATTAAAATATAGTTTAATTAACCTTAAAAATTGTGAAAAGAATATGGTTATTCTATTTTAATTTATCCTATTTATATTTGTGCAATAAAAAGGAAAAATCTGTTTTTAAAATAAATATAATTAAAAAATATATATATAAAACAAAACAAATAATGAAATAGAATATTGTGTTTGCATAAAATGAAATAATAGGTTTGCATAAAAGGGGATATATTTCTGTTTTGTATATGGTTATTTTTCCAAAATAATGAGGAATGAACAGCCCGAGAGAACATTGGGCTCTGAAAATTTTATCTTAAAACCAACAATGCTGTTGGCATGTGGCAATCCTTAGAATTTGCATGAGAATTTTATCTGTCATCTGGAAATACTTTGCATGATCCTCGAAAAGAGGAATAGAGCTTTAAGAGAGAAAAGAGAACTTCCATTCAGTCATATCCGAGAGCTCTGGAAAAGAGGCGACAAGAAGGTATTGCTGGGCATCTGCACTGGAAGAAAATTTGCCAGGTTCTTTTCATGCTTTGCCTTCATTTAATTTAAAATTTGCAGTAAGGAAATTGAAGGAATGAAATGCATCATTCCATGATATGAGTACAAACAACTGAGAAATCTTTTCCAATTTCGTTTCTGAATCTGGGTAATAGTTTACTTTTCATTGTTGCAATATAGAATACACATTCTTTTCTTCAGAATTAGGGTTTCATTCTGTTGCAAAATCTGCAATTTATTAAACTGCTCTCAATTATAATTGGAAATATATGCATATAATGACTGCATAAAAACTCTGTCATCTGAAATAAATTCAAAATGCCTTTGAGATAAATTCGAATGCAGATATACTGGACGAAATGTCTTCTTATTTTGAGTTTTGAAATTGTTATCCAAAGGAATGAGGAAGGGATTTAATCCCTTGTCCTCCCCAGGGGAAGGACGCGGCACTGTGGGAGGCTCGCGCCTTCCACAGGCCGCGGCCTGTGGAGGAGGCGCAAGCCCCTCACAGCCCGCCCCCTCCCCATGGGAGGGGCAAGGGCTTCCCTGAGCCCTTATGTTGCTCAATGCCAGTAAGGAAACCCTGTAAAATGTTTATATTCTGTGTGCACGGCCAGAGAACTTTTAACAATTATAAAACCAAGATTTCCGCGTAGTGATATGATCTCGGCCTAAAAAACGCAAGAAACCCTATAAAATGTTTATATTCTGTGTGCACAAGCCAGGGAAATTATGAACAGTTATAAAAATCAGTATTTCTTTCAAAAATTACACTCAGCTGTTTACGAATTTTTACACATATATAAATACATATCCATGCATATATACCAAAATGCAAGTTGAACCGGAAAACCATTTCGAGAAAGTGATATGATATAATACACAAGAAACCCTGTAAATATATTCCATGCATAGCCAGGAAATATTAGAAATCAGCATTTCTTCTTCAAAAATGCAAATTTTTACATTTTATATATACATATTTGTATATATATATATCCATGCATATATATACCAAAATACAAGTTGAAACAGGAAAACCATTTCCAGAAAGTGGTATGAACTCTGTTAAATATACACAAATATCTCAGAAATGTTAAACCTGGAACAAGAACAGAATTGTCTCTGAGAACCATGTAAACTGAAAATCATCTTGATTACCTTGTCATATACTTACCTACAGTAGTACAATCCTGAGTAAAGGAATACAACATAAAAATTGAATGCAAGATTATCTTTCAAACCTCTGATATTCTGAATAAATTGCACTGTTTCAGTATATTATTAATACTCTGAAACCTGTATTAAAATTGGGTATTACACTATCAGTCAGCCTGAACTTGGAAAGAATAGAAGTACATACTGAAAACAGAAAACCACTGTTTCATTCAAACAAATTAATTAAATCTTTCTTTCTAATTGTGCACTGAAAAGTATTATGACATACATGTTCTTCTTTAAAACAGAGCTTTTATCCAAACCAGAAAAGGAGTACTTCAAAAGAGTAAACGAAATCTTACTACTGAATTTACAATCTTGCTTTCAAAGGATGTTCTGAAATTCACATTTGAAATTCTTTTTAGAATTAATTGAATGTATGAAACATGTCAGAAAATGCACAACTTTCTGCTTTGGTATTTATTCATACTTTACTTGTGGTAACTTCCGGGACAGGGTGCCGAAGGTGGACCAACAGAGACGGTAGTATTACCTTTTCTAAACTACCATTACTTGTATTATTTTTGCTTGGCCAAGCACTTGTACCATTGAAATAGATGGGTTTGTTTTAAAAGCCTAGAAACATATATGTATTTGAGTCTCTGCCACCTCCTGTTGCAAGAAATGTGTTTATTTCTCATGTTAGAAATGCATATAGGCATCAGGCACGCATCGAGAGTTCCCTCCTGTTTTACTATTTCGGGTTGCTAGGCTCCTTTATGCAGGGCCAGGGATTCCTTCGAGTTAGGAAGGAACCCGGGGAAGTCATGGACTTCATGGTTGGGCGGAAAAGGCGCCTGAATCACATTCTTGGCCCCAGCTCGCAAGCAGACCGATGGTGTCATAGCGGTTGGTGGTTCCGAGTTTTATTTGCTATTAATGTACTTGTGTATTATTCAGGATTGGCTTGTGAAGCCCATTGTAAATGTATATGTATTTGACATTCTTTGTTGAAACTTTGAAATAGAAGTATGATTTGAAAGTATCTAATGTAACATTGATTTAAGGAATTAAAGTTTTATGACTTAGCATAGAAAAGATGTTTCTATTGGAATTGTTGATTCTTCCAAGTATGGTTGAATATATGTATAGGAGAAAAGTCATTGAAATACTTATGATTTGTATAAACTTGATACATTACATTGATATTATTATTATACATGAAATGCAATTTAAATTCTCTTTTATTAAGCTCATTTGGAAGTGTTATGAATAATGTTGATTACTTGGAAATCTTTTACACTGATTTGAACGAATTGAAAACACTCTTAATTTTCCAAGCACTACAGGGCTCTAGGACTGAAAGCTAATCTATGCTACGACAGGGGATGCACAATAGCCTATTGGAGGATAATCAATCAAACCGACATGGGAATTACCCTGATTACAGAAGGTATTGCCCCAACCTGCAAACCATAGAAGCCCAATTGTATCAACCTATGTGTACCTAGGAAGAGGGTTAGACCAGGGAACCACAATGACATGAGGATTGGAACTAATTATAGAAGGAATTATCATTGCCATGCAAATGGTAAAATTCCATTAGTCTCACCCTTGTGTACTTAGAAAAAACTTTATCCTACTAAAAGGCGCTCTCTCTACTCGACATCCAATCAAGGAGAAAAACAAATCCAAAGGGATTCACTCAATTTTTAGTACTATTATCCAACAAATGAAAAGTAGATCTTAGAATATCAAATAAAACCTCAGAACCAATGCCTTCAATTAGCACATAAAAAAATAAAACACAACAAAAATGAACTAGCCGAATACAAATTCCCCAAAAAAACTCACTGAAACCATGGCAAGTAACCTACCTCAAGATTCTGAACAAACTATGTCATGCCATGTTTTCAACCATACCGATGGCTGAGGAAAATTTTATAAAAATGAAATGAACCAAAACCATTCTCCCTACAATGGCTATTTCAATCTATTCAAAATAAATGAAAAGTAGATCTTAAAATATCAGGGATTTAGAGCTAATAGATTCTTGAGCTCGAGGAAATATTTTTGCTTCAAAATAAATGAATAGTAGATCTTAAAATATCAAGGGTTCAGAGCTAGTAGATTCTTGAGCTCGGGAAAGACTTTTCTAGTAGGATTTGTATCTGTGATTTTCAGCCATCTGATTTTGCAATTTTCCAGTGGAATTTCTCAAGCGTGAGACAATTTAGCCTATCAGCTAATCAGTGGGCTATTTTTTAGTATGAAGGAATCTCAAAAATCCCATAGGAAATGATATAATCATTTACCCTATAATCCATGGCATTTTTTTTATACCATTAGAATTTCTTGGTGGTTTTTCCAAACTTCTGATTGGCTCAACATTTTTTTCCTATAGTTTTTTATTTTACATATAGAAATTGTGAGCCCAATGAATCAAAAATGGAGGGAGGAATTTTTTTTCATCATTTTGTAATGTTTATGTTGTGTGGACATGTCTTCGTTGTGGCGTACCTGTGAGTAGGTGGCATTATTTGAAGCAATCATATGGCTTGTTTCTGCTATGACATTTTGCATACATGGGCTAAATCAACTTCAAGGCTTCAAGGCATGTAAGTATTATAATTTGTTAGGGTTATAGAATATTTTACCTGCAAACTCTACATGATTTTCTCCATGGCATTGTTGAGTGCATCAGTCAGTTTGTGCAGAATCTTGAGGTAAGTCACTTGCCATGGTTTCAAAAAAAATTATTTTTATTCTTTGCAGTAGTGATACTGGGTGGTTCAACATCTCCACCATCTTCAATTGGTATTTCTTCTTCTCAAAATTATTTAATTGTTTTCTTTCTTTTTTCTAAAACTTATTTATTAAGAACTTTGTCTAGAAAATCTTAATGGTTGTTCATTTTTTTTGTTATTTTTTTTGCATTAACCATTTCTTCCTCTTTCGGTTTCCTCAAAAAATTGTCGACTTCCATTTTCTTCCTCTTTAGGGCATATTAATTTCAAATTTAAAATATTATTCAGAGAACTACATAGTTGTAACAAGTCATGATGCACTAATCAGCTTGTGGGTATGGTGTATTTCACTACAGATTTAACCTAGCCAGTAGATTAGAATCTATCTGCTCTAGCAGAGCATAAACACATCAATTTGAAATTATTTTACTTACTTTTTAACATTCCCTTGGGCCTAATCTACAATATCGTGCTTTCTAATTTTTCATCCCCTCTTTTATATACCTAAGCTCACCTTCGTTAGCTTTGGTCTCTCTATAAGGCAAGACCCCTGTACCCACAGAAATACACTACATCACCTTCAAATTATCTCTCTCATTCTCAGTAACATGGCACCTAATAGTAAACCCTGCCTTACATCCATTGCAGTACATAGTCCACATAGGCACAAAGAATAAATAGCCCTCGCTTGTATTCTCCTTATTGTGCTCCAATGCAATCCTCAACAGCCCAAACTGCATTTCCTTGGTGATAAAATATGTGGGCATGGAAGATTCCAGCAGTAAAAGATTTGGACCTTGGTGGTCTTCTTGAATGCAGAAGCTCCTATGAAATCAATAGTCTGGAATGCACCAAAATTAAGGCATCAGTGAGTAGCAAGTTTTTTTTTTTTGGAAAATCCTTGGGGCTAAGTATTTATATTAAAATATGTATGCAAAATTATAAAATTACCAGAATTGTAGTATTGGTAAAGAGAAATCTTTTGGCCATTTATGTTCTTTTGAATAGTTGAATATACCTAAATTATGATGGCACCACCTATTGTATGCATTTGAATTACTATCTGGTACTAGTATATGCATTACACAACAAAATTTGTAGTATTTGCATATTTTCATTACAAAAAGCATCATATATTATGAAAGTAGGATTTAACTTCATTCTGCCATATCATCTTCTTGGTTAGCCATATTCTTATCAATCACATTTAAATCTAGCATATTATACCGTTGGCCTTCGAGAAACTTCTCCACATTTGATCTTGAACCACTTCAAGACAATGTAGCATTCATTCGCCCATGTTGCACTTGATCAGTGAGTAGCAAGTTGATCCTTAATTCTATTTAGTTTATTTCTCTTTATCATGTTTCCTGCTTATTTATTCGAATGTGTAGATTAAGTCCCCCAACAAAGTTTGAACCATGTTTTATGGGACACAATAAATGTCTTGCTTGTGGAAAGACAACTTATCCACTTGAGAAAGTAATATTGATTCATTTTATCTTTGTTTCCCTTAGAGTACAATTCTATCTTGGACTCTTCAAAATATGGTGAATGTTAGTGTAATTAAGTTTTCACTTAGGGTAGATTACTTTGGTTAGTTTCTCTCAGGTGGTTTTTCCCGTGTGGGTAGTTTCCCACTCAACACTTTTTGCATGGCTTTAAAAGCCTATACATAGTGTAAATTAATCATCTCATATTTCATTTTCTCTCTGGTGAAGTAGCATAGTGCTCCTCTCTATCTCGTGAAGGTTATTCTGAAGTTGATTTTCCTGGGTGCTTTGCTCTAATATGGTGTCAAAGCCACCCAACTGCAACTCCTTCCTAAGAGTTTTTGCTAGGTTATTAGTTTATTTTATTTGGAATCATGTACAGGAGCAACTAAGAGGCGATCATATTTTTGCTGGAATGATTCCAGCCTAGTTGTTGTTCCATTCAATTTTTTGAAGACAACTTGATTCAAGGCTAAATTTTTCTTTCAAGGTCATTTTAAACCTTCAAGAGGTCACGATTTGGTAGAAGATAGGGGTGAATTTTCCTTTGATGAGTGAAAACCATGTCAAGGTCAAAGGGTGAGGCCACTAGAGATTGAGGCTACAATTTTGTTTGAGGGGAGCCGTGTGGGAGCTAGGTTCTATATGGCGAGACACAGGACACAATTTCTATGTAGAATTGGAAACTGTTTGAAACACGGGGCATTTCTTTTCTTGGTGAACACAATTTTGTTCTTGTAAGGCTCATTTTTTTAATAGAAGCAATTCATTCTGCTAGATATTTTTGAGAAGGCAATTGAAGGGGCATAGCATTCTCCTACAAGGCATTTTTTTCCATGAAATTGTGTGTTTTGATCAAGTAGATATGGAAAACTCTAATTTGAAGATTTTTTTTTTGTTATAGTGATTTCCCTTGCTGCAGGTGCAAAATTATTTGATTGGAGGAAAATTGATCATTCATGTGAGCAACATTTGATTGGAGAAAATGTTTCAAATTCTCTCTTGGTTTTTTGAAGCTTGAAAAATTTAACTCTTGTAGGTGTTTTACTCGTTGGAGGCATTTAAATCAAATTTATACTTTATAAAGTTGCAAAAAAAAAATTATTTAGGGTTTTTGTGCAACCGAGAGGGAGTGGGCCATAGTATTTTGAATTTGGTTGTGAAACTTTAATCCCGCATTGGTTGTGTAACAATTCTTTTGGTCCTTCAAATATCATTTTATTCTCCTTTTTAAGTGTGAGTAAGTCTCACGAGGTTGTTGAGAGACTATCTCTTGCACGAAGGAATTGTGGTGGTGCTCAATGATTGTGCCTAAATTGAACTTGGTTTTTTGGTGACTTGGTGAGGCCCATTTTTTTTTGCTATCGAGGATGAATGTCATTGTATGGTGTGACTAAGAGCTCTAGAAGATTCTGAAGGTGCCTCTATAGATTATTTTAATTTTTTCATATCTTTTGCAAATAGAGGTAGATTTTCACAAACCACATATCAACAAAAAGGTATTTTCATCACCTTTGCAGTGGTTGAGGAATTTCCCTCATATTTTTCTATTTGGTGGTGCTTTTAATCCATTTAAGTTCGATATTAGCTTCACTTCATTTGTAGTTTTTGGGAGTTTCTAATTGTTGAAGGTTATTGTCTTTGTATTTTTGGAGTTGTGTCATAGTTGATTATGGGGTTTTTATTGCATCTTGTTGTGATTATGTTGAAAAGGGGAAAATATGAACAATGGAGAGATGGTATCATAAAAAATCTTAGATGATTTCATTTGATGCCACATTTATATAATCTTACTCCCCTTCCTA
>VDFB02083465.1:0-16077 GCA_007258455.2 Sequoia sempervirens
TATCCATTACATACAACTTTTTAGAATTTTTTTCAAGGGTTTGGTGAGTTGTAACATAGCTTATTTGTTCATTCATCATTCCTTCATGTTATTTGATTTGATTTCAATGTTTGATTAAAAAAATGGAGTTTAACCAAGGAAACCCATATCCACTAACAAACATCATTTTTCCCCCTCCTTGATGTGTGATTGCAGATCTAGGTGTTTTAGGTTGAAGATCCATTGAAGAGAAATATTGGAGAAAAGTTTTCAGGTTGCATGTTGTCAAATTTGTCACCTTGTTTGCAAGATCATAGAAAGTCACCTATAGAGGAGAAGTCAATGTTTTAGAACTAGAGATTTGGTGGGAGGGAAGTTACATCAGAGCACTAGAGGATATCAAAATTTTAGAGGCACCCTAATACTAGGACTAAATCACCACTTGTGGTGTATGATTCCTAGTATACCTATTTTTAGATTTTTTATGTAGATCCTGATTTAGCAATTCTAGATTTCAGTTTTGACCCAAAACCCTAAATAGGGGTTGAATTTCCCTTATTAGTGTATGATTCTTAGTGTGCATCAAAAAGTAGCATTTCCAAAACTTTAGACCTTCATTCAAGCCTCTTCAGTTTTTAGGTGCACCTGGGTATGCACAGGATCATCATGGAAAAAACAGGCCCTTAAGTGGCAAAAAAATTAGAAAAATCAAAGTTAGGCAACTTGACATAAAAATTTGAATAAGTTAACCATATTATTTCAAAACTATGTAAGAATAGAATCTATAGAAAATTGAAAGTAATTTCTAAACTAATAGGTTTTTTTTTTAAAAAAAAAAATCTATTTGGTGGAAATTTGAAATTTCAATGGAGTAGTACTTAAATTTTAGGAAAAAAAAATAGGTGTGTATCTGGACCACCCTAACCACAATAAAATGATAATATTTTTTTATAAGATTTTAGATATAAGTAGAGGACTCATGTCCCAATGTGATGCATATTTTTTTGTAATTTTTTTCCAAGTAAATAGTTAATTATTATTATTTTATTATAACTTTTAAAAAATATTAAAAATCATATTTTTGACCACCTTAACTTGGTCAAAACTTCATGAAATTCAATTTTTTTATTTTTAGTCCTATAGTATGTGAATCATGTTTGGGATTCAAAAAATGTGATATTGTTTGAAAACTATAAATGTTTTCCAATCAGCCTATCAATCAAGACTTTAGTTGTAATTCAAATAGAAAATGAATAATAATAATCTATTAAATTCAAAGTAAAGCATAATTTATATTGGTGGGAAGTTGAGAATCTCCTTTAAAAATCCTTTTCATTTCATCAACTTTGGGTTAAAAAAATGTTGTTAGCCACATACCCATCATATTGCCACTTTTTGGCCCATCATGATCCTGCACATACCCACCTCTATACTTTCTCAGTTTAATATTCTAATTTGAATTCATTTCTATGCCATTTACTTAATTCTTGAATATACCATTTATATTTCTTGTCTTTCCAAGCCATAGCTTGGTGGTGAACCCCCTTTATGTCTTTAATCACACCCTAGGACATGCTATAGTAGATCTCTTTCCCTTATTTCATCCCTTGATTGAGATCTATTGGGTTTCATTGAGTGAAACTTGTAGGAAAATAGGTTGTTCTATGTCCTAAAACATAAACCCCTAAAACCATAAACCACATTTTTTAGAGGTTTCATCCCTTTTTGCTAATTGTCTGCCTTCTATATACGATGAACAAGATTGAGATGCAGATGACTTGCTATAGGTTGACTCACTTTTTCCTTACTATTCTTGCCTTTTTTTTCCTTTTATGTGTGTGATTGCTTGTGCATAATGTGATCTCCTCGTAATATTATATTTTATGTATCTCTCTCTTTGTGGAATTCCTCTATTTGTATCTATATTCTTCTATATGTTGTAAAACTTAATCTTTTGTTTATCTTTTGTTTTCCTTTTGCGTATGATATAAGGAATTGAGACATTTAGGTATCTTCCATGTTTATCCAAAAGGATTTTTTTTATTTTTTTTCTCTTTTTATGTCATTCTTCCCATTCTATGAGTATGTGGGACATGATGATGTTTCTGAGCTCTCTATAATAACATTGTAGCAAAGACATACTGACCCAAAATATATGGATCCCTTATGTAATTTTGGGATTTCATTTTGGGGGAAACCCCATTTCATGACACAACTTCTAATGTCCTCTTTATTGTTAGCATTTATCATTTTCTACTTTAAAGTAATTTCTCACAACATGGTGTTAGCAATTTCTTTTAAGTGGGGGCATTATACTTTTGCATTTTAATTATAATTCATGTTTCTTTGTGTGTTATTGTTACTTCATGTGATGCATCTTTCTCTTTGTGGTGACACTAGGTGTTATTTCCTTCAAGAGCATGATCTCTCTTAGCATATTATATTCCTCTTAGTGGCTTGATGTGATACACTACTTCCCCTAAGTTGTGAATCTTCTATTCTTTGATGGGTCCACTCTTGGAGACATTAGGAAAAATGTACCTTAAGTTAAGACCTTACATGAACTAAGAAAAACCCCTTTGAACATACCTTACACTATTTGGCATTTACAATAACTATTATATGTCCACCTTGTATAACACACTTTGCTTGCCTGTGGAGCCATCCTATTTATTCATGAGTGTTAGCATACAAAATTTTACTTCCCTCATAGATCCTATTTTTTATGTTGTGTGGAATCTTATCAAAGTTATCAAAAGGAATAGCTTTGGTATCATTAGCATATGGGATCCAAACTTAGACATGACTTTCCCATAGCCACTTGCTTGTGTGTGTGAGCACATACCAACCGCATGCATATGTGTCTCACCTCTTTGGGGGCTCACCTAGTGGATTGCTTGAGTTTCCACTAGGCCTTGTGAGTGTGCATTTTATTTTCATAGTGGACATCGTGTTTCACATGTAAACATTATTTTTTGGACAAACAACTTAGTCTGATCCACATAGTGATGGAAAAATAGTGAGGCTTGATCCAGTCCTTTTCCTTTTTCTTTTCCTTTTTCTTTCTTCTTTATTTCTTTGGAAGTGTATGTTTGTATCTTTTTGTTGTTTCATACATCATTCACATGTGTGTTCTTTTGTGCCTATGTTTGTTCTCCATAGGATCTTGATCCCAGGGGCTTGTGCAACCCTCTTGATCATTGTCATCCTATCTCACTAGAATTGGTACACTTGGATCCCTCTTCCCTTCCAAACTAATTTATGGATCTAAACCTATAAAAAGACTTATAAAATAGAATATAGGATTGATTTTCTTATGGGGGATTTTCCTTGTTTAAGGCCCTAGTTTGGTAATTAAACCTTGATAGAAACAATGAACATAAATGTAAATGTGAACATAAACCCTAAACTTAAGTGTGTCTAAGATTAGGAAATATGAAGTGTAATGGAACCCTATTCTATTATGCTAGAATGAGATGCAAGAATGAAGCATCGGCATGAATTACTCACTTTGAGAGATCCCTAATCCCTAATTACCATGAATATGAAGTTTGACCCAAACATAGGGTTAGGCATCTTTATACAAGGTCAAAAAATCAAGATATATGGAATGATTAAAGATCTTAGTAAAGACATAAGTCAAGGCCCAATTAAATTTTTTTGGATTAGTTATAATCAAGAAATTCCATATATTTACACAATGAACCAAAATTTAGGGGATGAATGAAATCATGTCATCTTTAAATTATGAATTATCCTCATAAGCATAATACCCATATAAGAAAATAATATCCACAAAATAAATAGAAAAGAATGTAACCTTGAAATACTATGCTGCAAATTAAATGAAAATAAATTATATCCACTTTCTAATAGACTTTCTTGAGAATAATATACCATTAAGACCATCTTGGAGATGAGAGAAGGGATTGATCTATTAAAGTGATAGGAATTATGATATTCCTTAGGGTTTCAACTTTACAGAAAATACACAGATTTTAATGTTCTTTTTGACAATTTTTAAAAATTACTTTTATTGTATCAGTAAAAGAAATTATATATATTTTTATGGTGGAGGTAAAAATTTTGACCAAAAAATTCATTGCCATGAAAAATTCATCTCAGAGAAAATTCACCACCAAGAAGTTCATGGCAGTGGATAATTCATTGCATAAATTTGTTCTGATGAATTTTCCACGAGATGAATAATTATTTCTTTTGTCGTTGGAAGATCATACACATTAATGGAGTAAATATAAGTGCTTGATTCTTAGAAGCTAGAACAACATGTACATCAATGTCATAAATAGAAGTTCTTAATTTTTAGAAACAATATGTTTAATACTAATATTGAAAATTGTATGTGATAATTATTCTTACAAAAAAGTATTAGATTGATCTAAATTAACTTCAAATTAATATTAAAATATTGCAAAAAAAAATTTAAATTCTTCTAATAGAAGAAACACATGAAGAACAGTTTTCTTACTATTATCATAAAATTTTAAAACAATATTTATATATTACAAAAAATAAATTAAAAGTATTTCTAATTTTTTTCTAATAGTCAAAGCTAACTAATTATGCACTTTTTTTGTCTCATAAAATAATCATGTAACTAAAACTATTTTAAAAATAGCTTTAGACAATAAATAAGCTATATAAAAAGACCTAAAGTGATTATATGTTTTCTAATAATATTCTTGAAAATTAGATGCAAGGTTTCTCTTATAAGAATAAATTAAAAATCAATTTATTTTCTCATTGTAAAATCTTCTTTTAATGTTTGTATTTTAAAAAAATTTAAAAATAATTATTAAAATTGAACTTTATTCTTATCTAGATTATAACTATAATTTATAATTTAATAATCTAATTTACTCCATACTTAATACTAATTTTAACATAAATTCACTAATTAAATAATATAGATTTATATATTCATTATATTTATTATAAATAAAATATTAATATTTGAAAAAATGTTTCAGCAGATTAGAATTTTTTTAACACAACAACAATGGAGACAATTTGTGACCATGAGAAACCAGAAATAACTAATCACATTATGTAGGGACACTCTTCCATATAAATTGCAATCACATTCAACCATTACAATGAAATTTTCCATGACCTTTGAAAGATAGCCATTTCTTCCCATTCATTTACTAAACAGTAACACTAATATGAAGGTAACACTAATCTAAAGGGTAGAGGTAGAGGAGCATAACAAATAACTAAAACTAACTTAACACTAAATAATAGTAAACTGATAATTTTCATTCATTCAAAATATATTTGATTTCATAGAAAGAGCTATTGCTCTGCTTCACCACACTTTGTCTTCTACTAAGCACACTAATTTTTGTTCTTACTTCATAATAATAATTAATAAAATTCCTTACAAAATATACCCATTGTGAAAATAAAACCTAGATTCACGTTAAGTGAAAAAAAAAAATCCCAAAAACAATCAAAACCATATTAAATGTTGTCCTATAACATTAAATACAATGTAGATGCCAGATTTATTATCATGACAAAAATCTCTAGCAAAAAAGACCTTTAACTGCACTACTGTCGAGACCAGAAGACCACCCAGTGGGACTCCGATAAGAATTGCTTCACTGCGTAAGTCAAGAGAAGGAATCGCGGGTCCGTGGTAGACACCGCTCTACCGCATTGCATAGAAGATGTAGTTGTGGTTTTGCGGTAGTCACCACACTATCGCACAAGGAGGAAGGACTAGCAGTGTGGCAGTTGACACCGCACCACCACTCTAAACTACATGAGAAGGCACAGGATCAGGGGGATGGTTTGTAATACACCCATGTTTTTGATACTATTTACTACTATTGTTTGCTTTTATTTGTTAGTGTGATACTGGATTGTGTTGGTGATGGATTCATCGTTTTGGTGTGTGTGGTTGTGTAGTTTAATTGATTGCTACAATTGATATTATTATTATGATACTCTATATGTAGAGTTTGGATTATTTTATTATGCAATGATTTCTCTCGAATGTTTTATATGTCAATGTGATAATTCTATGATCATATGATTAGAATTATGTGTTACTTTATAATGCAAATGTTTAGTAATTAGTATGATGCAGTAGTTTAGTATAATGTTATCTTATGATCTATTTGGATTAGAAATGTTAGTTACTATTGACATTGTAATTGTTAGAGTAGATTAGGTGAGAGGACAGGGTAGCATCACTCGTTCATGAGTGCCCTGCTACACTGCGATTCCTTCTCACGGTAGGATGTTGAGTTATATATATGTAACACTTTATATCTTTATCATCACATGTGTTATTATATGTACTTATGTCATGAATGTAGTTATTGTTCAATGGATATGTAAATGATGAAATGAGAATGAATGGATATATGTAACTGTTATCTATGGTTTAATTTATTTTCATGTTATGGGTTAGAATAGTCATGTCACTTCGTGTACCCCATTGGAACAAGTTGTGCCTCTTAATATGTTGTCATGTTATAGTTCTTAAGTATGTTATTATATTCTTTAAAAAATAAAAAATAAAAAATTGTTCCATTGTTTTAAGTTCCTTTGGGGTTCGCACGGCGGGGCGTGACAGCTTGGTATCAGAGCCAAGGTTGCTAACGCTAGGTCCTCTGGGTAGTTGTGTCCGTTATGCAACCTTTGCGTAACTCTTGATCTTACATAACTTTAATCGTTGTGCAGGATCATGCCTCGAGGTAGAGGTCGTGGCCAAAGAAGAGGCCGAGGTGGTGGTCATAGAGTCAACCGCCGAAGTCCGTCACCGCCAAGCATTCATGGTTCAATGCACGAGGAACGACTAAGTCCTCAACGCAATGCATCAGGTGGTGGACAAAATCAGGGACAACCTGGTTTGGATGGACAATTGCAACACATTCTTGGAGAGATTCTTGGTCGTTTGGGACCTAGGCAGGATGAGGTGCAACAGGTTGAGAGAGAGAGGGAGAGATCACCGAGGCACAGGGATACAGAAGTGGTTCAGGATGCAGTCATAGCAGGCCATATGAGAGATCTAATGCGAGCACACCCTCCTACTTTTGATGGTTCTGGAGGAGGTTTAGAAGCCGAGACATGGCTAATTGACTTAGAGCGATGCTTCGCGATGCACCCCTATGGTAGCAATACCAAGGCACGGTGTGCAGTTATGCACCTACGAGGTTTCGCATCTACTTGGTGGCGTCTTGAAGAACAAAAGTTACACCTTGATATTAGTATAGTCACATGGGAGTTGTTTCTAGACAGGTTCAGGGCTCGCTTCCTCTCAGATCATTGGAGGCAACGCAGGGCTGATGAGTTCCATGACCTTAGGCAGTTGTCGATGTCAGTAGAGCAGTATGAGCGATGCTTCTATGAGTTGAAGCAGTATGCAGGCATCAGTCACGATGAAGGGATGTTAGTACAACATTTTGTTCGAGGCTTAAATGCCCAAATTAGTGGTGGTGTGAGAGTCTTCCAGCCGAAGACAATGGAAGTAGCGGTCGAGAAGGCTCGGTTGGTTGAAGAAAATCTAGCTATGGCACTAGGAGGACATATAGGAGGTCAGATGGGTAGTACACCAGTTTCAGATGTTGTTTCTCTTGGAGGTCCAGTCTTGGCTGCAGGGTCTTCTAAAGGTCATCAGGAAACCGCTAAGGGTGAACAACAACAACGCTCTCCGTTTCAACAGGGAAATAGATCGCAGAATAGGAAATTTCGGAGTTGGCAGCGTAATAGGCCTGATCGTTTGGTGCAGCCGGCACAAAGTATACAGTCAGCACCGTCACAGGCAGTTTTCAACAATCGAGTGCACCAGTTGGAGTCAGAGGCTTTGGGCAGAGCACAGGTTGTTTCTCATGTGGGCAACATGGACATATTGCAAGGAAGTGCCCTCAAGGGAACACTACAGGTTTTAGTCAGGCACCAGTTGCTTCTGAGCCGACAGTTGGTGATGCGGGTAGAGCTTATCATGTGTTTGCGGGTTCTACAGGACCCAAATGATGAACTTTGGTGTCATGGGATAATGCATTCCATTTTAGTGAGGATTATCTATTTGTTTAGTTACTGGCTTCCAGGAGTAAGCCATATTCTAGGGGGGGAGGATGTAATACCCCCATGCTTCTGATACTATTTACTACTATTGTTTGCTTTTATGTGTTAGTGTGATACTGGATTGTGTTGGTGACTGATTCATCGTTTTGGTGTGTGTGGTTGTGTAGTTTAATTGATTGCTACAATTGATATTTTTATTGTGATTTATGATACTCTGTATGTAGGGTTTGGATTATTTTATCATGCAATGCTTTCTCTCGAATGTTTTATATGTCAATGTGGTAATTCTATGATCACGTGATTTGAATTCTGTGTTAATTTATAATGCAATGGTTAGTAATTAGTTATGATGCAGTAGTTTAGTATAATGTTATTCATGATCTATTTGGATTGTGGAAATGTTGGGTTACTATTGACATTGTAATTGGTGTTAGGAGTAGATAGTGAGAGTGACTGTGGTAGCATCACCGCTCATGCCCGGCTAGTATTAATCGCGATTCCTTTCCTCACTGGGATGTTGAGTTATATATATGCAACACTTTATATCTTTATCATCTCATGTGTTATCATATGTACTTATGTCTTGAATGTAGTTATTGTTCAATGGATATGTAAATGATGAAGTGAGAATGAATGGATTTATGTAATTGTTTAATTATGGTTTAGCATGTTATCGTGGTTATGGGTTAGAATAGTCATGTCACTTCGTGTACCCCATTGGAACAAGTTGTGCCTCTTAATATGTTGTCATGTTATAGTTCTTAAGTATGTTATTATATTCTTTAAAAAAAAAAAAAAAAAAAATTGTTCCATTGTTTTAAGTTCCTTTGGGGTTCGCACGGCGGGGCGTGACATGGTTGGGAAGACACATAGAGTTGGGATTATTTCCAACACTCCTCCTTAATAACAACTGCTGCAATTTCTGATGCCCAATAGATCTCTTTGATAGACAAAACTATCTTTTCCAAGTGCCTTTGTGAAGATATCTTCCCACTGATCTTCAGACCTGCAAAACTCCAAAAATATTTCTCCATTGTTGATCAGCTCTCTGATAAATGATATCATGTGTCAATATGTTTACTTCTCTTGTGGAAGACTGGATTTTTTAATAGTGCTATGGCTGAGTTATTGTCACAAAATATCTTTTTTGCATCCACTTGTTCATTCTTTATCTCTTCCAACACTCCTCTCATCCAAACTGCTTAACATGATGCACTTATGGTTGCCACATACTCTACTTCAGTTGATGAAAGAGTTACTATTGGCTACTTTTTTGAATCCCATGAAACTACATCAATGCAAAAATGAAAAACATAACTAGACATGCTTTTCCTATCATCAAAACTTCCAACATAGTCACTATTTGTGTACCTATGAGCTTGAACTCATCTGAACTTGAATATTGAATCCCAAAATTCTTTGTTCCACTTATATATCTCAAAATTATTTTCCCAGCTTTCCAATGTGTGTCTTTAGGAGATTCCATAAGTCTAGAAATCAAACTTACAACATACATTATGTTTGGCTTTGTGGCTATCAAATACATAAGGCTGCTAACAAGTTTTTTATACAGAGTTGGATCCACATTTGAACCTTTGTCATCCTTACTTAACTTCAAACCTGTAACTATAGGTGTTGGTGTTGATTTGCAATTTGTCATGTTAAACCTCTTCAAAATATCATTTGAATACTTTGTTTTAGAAATTTAAAGATACCATTTTCATTTTGATTCACTTCAATGCCTACAAAGTATTTCATGATTCCCAAGTTTGTCATTTCAAATTCTTTGTTCATAGCTCCTTTAAATAGATCAATTGATAAATCACCAGTGAATATTAAATCATCAACATATAGGCATACAATCAGAATTTCACCTTTTTCATTCATCTTGGTATATAATGTAGGCTCGCTACTGCATCTGATGAAGCCATTCTATAAAAGATAACTATCAATTCTATTGTACCAAGCTCTTGGGGATTGCTTGAGACCATACAACACTTTCTTCAACTTGTATACTTTGTCTTCTTGCCCCAATATCTCATTTCTAGGTGGCTATTCCACATAAAAAATTTCTTCAAGATAGCCACTTAAAAATGATGATTTTACATCCATTTGATGAATTGACCATTGGTTTTGTGCTACAATGGCAATAATCATCCTTATTGTGTCAAGACATGCTACAAGAGCAAATGTCTCATTATAATCAATTCCGGGATGTTGTGAATAACCCTTTGCCACTAATCTTTCTTTAGTTTTTTGCACTTCACCATTTACATTCAATTTGGTTTTATAAACCCATTTAACTCCTATTACATCCTCATCTCTTGGAAGACTCACCAATTCCCATGTTTGATTCTTCTCAATTGCATCAATTTCTTCATCCATTGCACATATCCATTTATCTTCTTTAATTGCATCCTCAAAATGTGTTGGATCATATATCTGTGAATAAAATGAAAAAAGAGAAATATGATCAGTATTATTCTCACCTTCATTTTATTCATATATATCCCTTATACTTCTAATTTTATGTCTTCTCATTCTTTCCAATGTAGGATTTGATAGATCACTTGAACTTGTTGAATGTGGACTTGATGGTCCAGCTTCAGAACTTCTTGTTGTAGATGGTGTCAATTTTCCTCTTGTTGCTACTCTTACATTCGATGATGGTGTCACTTGTCGACCATTTGGTTGAACTTGAATGGGCATGGAAGGAGTCACATTAGAAGGAATATTTGCTGGTACATAAATTTCATTTTCCTCTTTAGGTATACTTGCTAATACATTAACTATTTTTTCTCTACTTCCATCCTATGCTTCATCTTCTACAAATTGTACATCTCTGCTGATTATAACCTTCTTATTTGTTAGATTATAAAGTTTGTAAGGCTTGGATTCATCACTGTATCGAAAAAAAATGCATTTTTCTCCTTTGTTGTCTAACTTTCTTCTTAATTCATTAGGCACATGTGCATATGCTATGCATCCAAAAACTCTCATGTAAGAAACATTATGTTTTCTTCTAGTCCATGCTTCTTCAAGAATCATATTCATAACACCTTTTATTGGACACCTACTCATTATATATGTTGCACATGATACAACTTCAGCCCAATATTCATTTGAAAAATGTTTGGCTTTCAACATGCTTCTAGCCATTTCCATAATAGTTTTGTTTTTCATTTTAGCTACCCCGTTTTGTTGAGGTGTGAATGTAGTAGTAAACTGTTTGTGAATCCCATGATCTTTACAAAATTTAACAACTCTTTTGAAATATATTCACCTCCTCTATCCCCTCAACACTTTTGTATAATGACTACTCTCTTTTTCAGCGAGAGACTTAAATTGATGAAAGAAATCAAACACTTCACTCTTATGCTTTAGAAAGTAGACCCATGTTTTCCTTGAATAATCATCAATAAAATCTAGAAAATAGATACTGCCACCAATTGAGGATGTTTGCATAGGTCCACACAAATTTGAATGTATAATCTCCAAAGGGGATTTTGCTCTAGTTGACTTTCTTGTTGGAAAAGATTCTCTATGCTACTTTCCTAAGATACATCCTTCACATACTCTCTTAGGTTTTTCTATTAAAGGTAGTCCCATGACCATACTTTTCCTATGAAGCTAATTTAGACCCCCAATGTTAAGATGCCAAAATATTAAGTTCCATAACCAATTTTCATCTTCTACTTCTGCTTGAAAGATAGTTTGCATAACTATTGTGGTTTCTTGTGTTTGTGCATAATGTATATTCAAATTTGGCTGAATCTTCAAAGGAAAAATTCTATTACTTGTCATTTTGACCTTAGCATTGAGCTGATTACTTGGGTATTTGTCTAAAATTGTGCATAGTTCATTTTTTAAAGTTATTTTATACCTTTTTTGAACAAGTTGTCCTATACTCATCAAATTGTGTTTTAAGCCAGGCACAAAATGCACATATGAGATATACTTTTTCTCCCCTTGTTTAGTTAGAATGTTGACATTTCCCTTTCCTTTAATGAAAACTTTGTTATCATTACCCAATGTAACATCAGATTTAACATTTTCATCTAAATTGAAAACATTTCTAGATTTCCTATCATATGCTTGCTATAGCCTAAGTCTAAAAACCAAACATCCTTCTCAATTGCTTGTGCAACATTGCATTCCAAAAAAATTGTGCTCTTTTCTAGTTTTTGGTCTTGACTTTCTTTTGTGACATTTTCATTTCATTTACCGTAATCATACTATTTCTTTCTACACTCATTCATGTAATGCCCAAATTTTTTATAGTAGTGACATTGGATTTGAGACTTATCATACCTTTGTCCTTGTGACTCATTTTGTGAGGAACTCTGACTTGAGTTTTGATTGCTGCCTCTTCCACTTGAGCTTAATGGGCTGCTTCTTCCACCTCTATAAAAATTTCTTCCTCTTCCTTTGAAATTCGATCTTCCTCTACCTCTTCCTTGGCTAATTGAATCTTGTGACTTGAAAGCATGCTCCAATGAAGTGTTTGAAAACCTTCTCATCCTTTGTTCATGAGAAATGAGAGATACATGGAGCTCATCAACTAAATACTATGTGAGGTCCTTTGTTTCCTCTATGGTTACAATAATTGTCTCAAATTTTGTGGGAAAACTCCTTAGAATATTTTCAACCACTCTTTTATCTTCAAGTATCTCACCATGTGATCTAATTTTATTTACCAATCAAGTAACCTAGGTGAAGAATGAATCTACTAATTTATTATCCTTCATATACATAGTTTCAAAATTCCTTGTCAGTATTTGTAACCTTTTTTTTTTTACTTTTTCCATACCTTGATAAGCTATTTGAATTATGTCTCATGCTTATCTAGACCTTGTTGCTACTGTAATCCCTGGAAAAATTCTCTCATGCACTCCTTGGAGAATAAAGAAAAGAGCTTTTGAATATTTCTTCCTATTCTCCTCCAATAGGTCCTTCTCTGCTTGAGTCAAAGTATTATATGTTGTTGCATCAGCTGGCTCTAGAAATCCATTCTCTACTAGCTCCAATAAATCTTGTGAAAAAAATAATGCCCTCATTGTGATTGCCCAGTAGTCATATGTTTTTCCATTAAACCATGGGATTTGAGGGTTAGTTAAGCTTGTCTTTGCTGCCATTCTTTCACTGAAAGTTTTAGAAATAATAATTTTCCTAATGACCCTACTTTGATAAACCTTCTCTAATACCATGTGAAGGACAAAGGTAAAGGAGAATAACAGATAACTAAAACTAAAATATTGGACTATGGAGCATGGGTGGGAAAAGCATGTGACTACAGAGCACGGGCGGGAAAAGTAGAATTTTGAATCTCTGAACCATGGAGTAGGCCATGGAGTAGGATTTGAGGAATCCCAAGTTGAATCAACACACATTCTAAGTGCAGAGAAAGGTAAGGTTGATGAGAAGGACACCAGAAAAAAATTCCAAGTGGACCCGGGAGGAAAGAAAAATCAGGGTGGGTTCCCTGAAGGTCAACAAGGTGGAAAGGGCAAAATTTCCAATGTGGGGAAAGAGACCGCTGATAGGGAATGAGCTAAGCGTAGACTTTGGGATTCATTGTTTGGAATCAAACAAACTGGAAAATCTATTTTTCCTCTAGTGAGTAACCATTCAGACCCAACGAAAGGTAAGTTTTCCATCTCTGTACCTGATGCTATCATTGATCATAATATTGCTTTGATGGAAAAAGTCCTAGTTGGAAAGTTTATGGGCTCGAGACCAAATTTTGAGGTGGTCAGGGAATTTGTAAAAAATAAGTGGAGAACAAATGGGAAAGTTTTTGTAGCTGCTCTTCCTAAAGGATTATTTTCCTTTGAGTTTACCTACAAGGAGGATATTTTGGTTGTTAGGAGTGGAGGACCCTCGGTCATTTGTAAATCCTCCTTGGCCCTAAAGAAGTGGACATACCACCTAGACCTTTATAATTCTATCGTTGAGAATGTTCCAGTTTGGGCTAGACTCCCAGGTCTCCCTCTAGAATACTAGAATGAGGACCATTTAAATGGTATATCAAGTTCCTTTGGTGAAATTCTCTTTATTGACTCTATGACAACAGCTAGAAAGCGATTGGTATTTTCTAGAATCTGTGTAGGATTTTCACAGAGTGCTGACCTTCCTTCTTCAATAGACATTCAATCTAAGTTGGGAACCTAGACGCAAACTATAGAGTTTGAGTCCATTCCCTTTGCCTATTTCAAATGTAGGAAATTAGGGCATTGAGCTAAGAAATGTGTACTAAATGTTAGTAAACAAAAATAAAGTCACTCGTACAATCCTAAGACTATATGGAGAAAGAAAAATGACGAGGAAGGTCAAGCAAGTAACACTAGTGAGGAGGCTAGTAGGAAAAATGAGACTTAGAGGAATACCTCAGACAATATTGATGAAACAAAATCCAAGGATCACCAAAGAAGAGTAGAAAATTATATTGGTTCAAGGGAAGATGAGGAAAGAACATTGGAAAATATGGAGAAAAGAACATTGGAAAATACAAAGGAAAGGAATAGGGATGATGACTTTATCTCCTCTGCCCTTAGGATTTTACTAGAAGAAAAAGAGAATGGGTTCCCTGGATTGGAGGATATTCCTATCCAGGGTTTGTCTTTGGATATTAGCATCCCAATCTAGAACGTGACTTTTTCTGAATGCTCCCCTTTGAGTGATCCCTCAGAAAAATCTACCTTAGACTTTGTAAAGGACACCTTTGAAGATCTAAGCCAAGATATTGAACTTTCGAGTGAAAATCTGAATTAGCCTAGAAATGGCCTAATGGATACCCTCCCTTGGGAGCAAAGAAGAATGAATGACAAGGAATGGGATTCTGGCAGAGAGATGGAGAGCCTAGAAGACACTGAATGGGAAGAAGTCCTCTCTCATTCTAAGAAAAAGAAGGAGAAAAGCAAACATTAGAATACTCCGAGTGGAGTTATTACCAGAACAAGAGCAAAGGAGAATTGTGGTGCCACTAAGGTTGGCCAGGATAGAAGATTGAGCAAATGGCAGAGAGAGAATGAAATCTTTCATGACATAGCAGATGGTGTTCAAAAGACCATTTCAGAGATCCTCAAATCCCCTAGTAAGACATGAAGATTATGTCTTGGAATATAAGAGGGATCAATAGCCTTCACAAGAGGGATGTTTTGTACAATTTTGTTAGGGATCATAAACCAGATATTCTCCTCATCCAAGAAACTAAAATTCCCAAAGAAAAGCTGGAGAAGATCAAAATGTTTCAGAACTGTGGGACTCAAGGAAATAGTTCAAATGGTGCATCAGGAGGCATAGCTACTTTTTGGAACCAGAACTTCATCAAAGGGTAACCTTTGTTGGAAAGCAACAATCATGTGGCTACTAAACTCACACACATCAAAGATAACTTTAGTTGGATTCAGTTGAATATTTATACTCCCAATGGGAAAGGAGCTAGAAAATATATGTGGAACAAGCTCTCTACTTTCCATAGAATTTTTGATAATGATCATTGGATAATCATGGGTGACTTTAATACACCCCTTCTTAATGAGGAGAAATTTGGAAGGTCTCAGGTGAACTAGGAGAGTAAGTCTGATCTTTTTTATTTCATCGCCAACAAAGAGTTGATTGATATGGACTTGCAAGGGGCCCAGTACACATGGTTGAATCGAAGAATAGATAAGGATCTAATTCAAGTCAGGTTAGATAGAACCTTAATTTCTCATCAATGGATCTTAAGCTATTTTTTCTCTCTTAAAGCTCTCTCCAGAGTTGGGTCAAATCACTTTCCTATAATTTTTGTGGCAGACCCTATAAAGGTGAAAACAAACTTGCCTTCTAGATTCAAAAGAATGTGGTTGTCCCATCCCCTAATATCAAATGAAATCATGAAATGGTGG
This sequence comes from Sequoia sempervirens, assembly GCA_007258455.2. Classification (NCBI taxonomy): domain Eukaryota; kingdom Viridiplantae; phylum Streptophyta; class Pinopsida; order Cupressales; family Cupressaceae; genus Sequoia; species Sequoia sempervirens. The sequence continues at coordinate 15,927 of VDFB02083465.1, forward strand.
AATATTGAAGTTTTGGAAACTACTATGTTCACAGTTGCTAAAAGTCAAACACAATTTAAGAAGATGGAAAAATGAATCCTTTGAAAAAAATTTGGCATCAAATCCAAACTTAAAATGAATCTTGCAGAGATCTACTATAAAATCCAAAAGG
>VDFB02083466.1:0-21438 GCA_007258455.2 Sequoia sempervirens
GTTGGCCTATTACAGTCTTATATATATTCCATCTATCCATGTTTCTCCAGCCATCTTCATATCCCATGATGCCAATTCTTTTCTAGGATACTTGTTATTGTCAAGTTCTCATGACAAAAAAAAAACTACAATATTAGAGATCTTGATTTAAAATACCCATTTTTCCACAACTTTGTTATTGTGTGATATATGGTAACAATCCATGAGATTTTACATGGATCTTGCTTTCCTTTGTTGCTAGGGGGTTTGGCTAGAGCCCACGAGGCTTCATGATTCCAATTCTTTTTCAAGACACCTATTTTCATCAAGTTGTCACAACCAACAAAAATCTACAATATTAGAGATATTGTTTGAGAACACCTATTTTTCCTCAACTTTGTTATTGTGTGATATATGGTAAGAGTCCATGAAATTTACCATGGACCTTGCCTGCCTTTGTTGTTCGGGGGTTTGGCTGGACCCCACAAGGCTTCATGATGCCAATATGGTAGGGAGGAAAATGAGCGTGGGTTTAGTGCTTTGGCCTTCCATCATGATATATATTTTACTACTTATATAGATGGACACCCAAATTCTCACATCCATTTGTCTACCAAAAACATACTCTATTCTATCCAATGTATTTCTCATTATTTCAACAGTTCCCCTTTCAATTTCTCCAATAGATTACTTATACACAATTATTTACCAGGATGCCATGTATTCAAAATGTTCAATTTTAATGCTAACCTCTTTTATTGTATATCTATATTATTTCTTCTATAATGCTGCACAGATACAATAAACATTCAAGAAAATTGGTGTATTGTAAATTTCTATTTTTCCCTGATGAGCATGTTGCTTTTGCTGACAAAAATCTATATAATTGTGATCATGGGATATGCAGTTCATTTGTTAAATATTTGCAAAACACACATTGCATTTAAGATTGCAAGGATGTAGAAACAAAGGAGTTATTTTTCCCTGTAGAGAATGCAAGGAAGTGCTATAAAATTTGTGGCATTTGTCATGACTTTAAAATTCATGGTATTTTCCAAGAAATTACAAGTCACACTATTTGCAATGGATTTTATATCACTTCTGACTCCATGCTTTGTAGGGAAAAAAAATTTGATTCGTTTGTCTCAATTTTTTTAGATGATGATTATGTGCATTGCATGCTACGTGTATGTCTACTTCAACACAGGTGCTCAAAAAAATATGTTCATCACTCCTAGGTATATAATTTTCCCATATCAATAAATAGATCCGAAGAACCAATTGTAAATATTATAAATTATTTTTAGTTTCACATTGTCTATATTACTTTTTCCCATATACTTACTCACTTTTTATGCTTCCTATTTGGTTTTGATGTGTAGAGTAGAATATATTTTTTGATTTCAAATCTATGATTGTATTCCCACAAAAAAATCAATACCTTTTAATTCAACTATTCTTAACAATCTAAAATATGTAAATCATGTCATCACATTCTTCTTTTTTTGCTCATCAAATAGTATAAAATTTATCAATCTAATATTTTCATTTTCTCCCTAAATAAATGTATTTACATATCTTTTTTTATTTTGAGAAAAATTCAAGTTGTTATTCTATTTGGTCATGCATTTATTATTTTGTTTTATCTAAGTCCTTTTAATTTTCTTCATATACCAATTAAGGAACATTTTTTTACTAGAAACAATTCATAAACACCTGATATTTTCATTTTCAATTTCCTTGTAATTGATTACTTTTGAATCCTTTCTACTTTTCACCATTCAATTCTTCTACTACTAACCCATAAATCAGATGCATAATAATGGTTTTATTTCAAAAATTATGGACTAAATACTACTTATAAAAAGTATTGAATATTAAAGATCTTTCTTTTTTGAAAAATTCATTAGTAATGACCATCATAACTAATATTCAAATAAAAAAATAATCACAATAAATAACATCAAATTAATAAATTATCTAGTACCACATAAGCATTGCAACAAATATGTCATACCTAAACTTATGGACTAACTTATTTAAAGAATACTTTTTTATTCAATATTAGTAATTAAACACATGACTAACTCTTTAAAAATGGAGAATCCTTTAACGTTCCATAATTTTCATAAATGTTATTTAATCCACAACTTCAAGTTTGCCATGTATTTCTATCCATATGTATCTTAAGATAATTAAATAATAATCAATGAATTTATTGATTAATCTAGACAAAAAATGTTAAATATAGATGTGCATCTAGGTTTAATAAACATAAAACTAAAGTAGAGATAAAATTATACCATTCCTTAAATTTTGGAGAGAAATTATTAATATTTAAAAAATTAATTATTTAAAAATTTATATTTTATTTTATTTTCCAATTGTAATTTAAAAAAAATAAATTTATTAAAAAAATGTTCTTGTTGAGAATTAATTTAATACGGATTTCTATGATTATTAATTAAAATCAATTTAAATTAACTATTGTAATTAAAATTATTAAATATTGTATATTAATAAGAAATAAGTTATTGATGATTAATTACTTAAAATTAAAATTAATGGATAGATTGCAAATAATAAGATTTGTTCAACATGACCTATCATTTTATTTTACATTTTCATAAATCAATTTCTAACTAATAAATTTTCATATGGAAACACAAATATCAGTTTTTGTTTTATGCAAATGGTTTTTAATCTCACATGCATTGCATGTGAGATAAGAATGGAGAAGTGGACTATAACATGAGGTTTAAAATGCTTTACAATGCTCAAGTTAAAACAAGACATATAAAATAATCTCTTCGCTAGAATTAAGTGATTTATAATATGTTCAAGTTAGGTGATTCAAATTGATATCTTTCAATGCACACATAGGTTCGCTTTAACTTTAATACATATGTATCGATATGTTTGTTCTATCCATCTAATTATCCATTATAACATATAGATTGATTTTCCAACATCTCTCTTCATTATGATCTACTCCATCTATTTTATCCTGGGTAAAATCCAAAATTACATAATTCACCTTCTACTATAAACTAACCTCACTTATTTGATATTGACTTATTAACATGCTTTCCCTTTCTAGACACAATAAAACAAATTGCAAATAATGCTGTTTATTTATATTTCACATTGCATTCCTCTGTACGCCACTGCTAGTGTGTAATACATTTATTTTCTTTTTATTGCAGTACACATTTTTACTATCGAAATACATTGTAATATCTCTTACTTTATTCACTATTATTAATACATTTATTTTCTTTTCAGTTGCAATAGACATTTTTGTTATCAAAGTACATTGTAATATCTCTTAAGCTTTAGCAACATAAGTAACCGTTGCAATTCATACTAATGAAGAGGATGAGGAAGAGCAGATCTCTGCATCCATGATGGAATATGCACAAGTGGTAGAAGTGGAAACTGAACAAACCTTGCGGATCTCCCCCTCGCTTCCCGTCAGCACATCAAGCTGAACCATCTTCAGGATGCCTGCCACAAATCTTTCAAAGAAGAGACTCCCATTCGCTGCAAGGCTTGTAACTATTTCACTAGTACGGGAGTCAGTGTAGAGGCTCTCGTCGGATGTAAACAACACTTCTCCATTCTGCAGGTTTACGTAATAATTGTTGTCGAATACATTTGGAGTGCGAATGTCCAGATTAGTGATGTTGACGGCGGTAGGAGAGGGGCATGTAAGGTAAAGCTCCTCTGCAAAACCCTCATTCAGTGTGGGATCTTGTGTTGGATAAAGTCTGTTGATGAAGGCCAAGCAGTGAGAGATACCAAATGTGTGAGCGCCTGAAAAAGAGATTTACACAGAGCTGGAAGTCCTTAGAAATATAAATATGAATTGTAGTTTTATCTGAAGTAAAATTATTATTTTCTACACAATTAAAATAACTCTTTAAATAAAATAATTATAAAATTATTGTTAAGTAAATCAAATATATCTTCGAAAATAATAATTTTTAGTTAATTTAGATATTAAATTAAATTTAATTAAAATTTAGACACAATCAACATATATTTGAAATAAAATATTATAAAATAAACTAACGTTTAAATAAATTAAAATAATTCTTAAGTGATTAATATTTTTTTAAAATTTGATTTTAAAATATTATTAAAATTTATTGTTAGGTAAATGTTTCTTTCATATTAATATTTTTAAGATAAAAATACTCTTAATTGTATTAGAGTGGATGTATTTTTGAAAGGGTCTAAACTATTCAAATTTATTAAAATATTATTAAATTTTAAAATTTAATTAAAATTTATGAAGATCTATAAAATATTCAACTCCTTGTTAAGGTAAATACTCTTTTATATTAATTATTCTAAAATAAAAAAGTTCATTTTCATTTTTGACTAGAGGGTGAAGTTGAGTTTTTGAAAGGGCCCAAACTCTTCAACTTTTGGGATATTGCTTAAAATCAATTATAGAATGCCTCCAAAACTATTCCACCAGCAAACCTACCTGAGAGCGCCACAAGTTCGGCGTAATCAGTGAAGCCCTTTTCAGCAAAGAGATCCATCAATACAGATACATTTGACGTTGGACTGGGAAGATTGCTCAATGTTACACTCTCATTAGCGAAGGTGAGACTGTCTCTCCTCCCAAGCGGTATGGCAAACTCTGGCCCTCCCGCCTGTTGGTAGCAACTGAAAACTATTACATTTGTTTCAAAAGATACAGAAAGAGCCACTTAAAACAATCTATAACCGGACAAAACGGTAACTGTAATTCAGACTGTTTCATACATTCAACTCAGAAATCGGTTACCATGTATACTGCGTAGGAGCCTGCTAATGCTAAGATGTCCGCACAAGACACAACTTGCGGGCAAGCAGCTTCAACTGCATCCTTTATTATTTCAATCATCTCCACCGCCTCACGTCTTATTGTCAAGTTTGGAGCATCTTCCAGTTCACTGCCTGTTCCGTTTAACAAAATCGAGGCATCGCACCCCTGTCCATGAAAATCAATGGGATTGTCAAAAAGAAAATTAAGGAAAAATATCTAACAGGACTTTTTTCTTGTAGGAATGACTTTTCGAAAATATCTGTTTATTTGTAACCACGTTTTGAATCACATTCAATGATTCACTATCAGAAAGAAAAATAAATAAATAAATAAATATTGAATGTGATTCAAATATGGATACAAATAAACAGACAATTGAATTCGAAAAATTTAAGAAAATTTAATGGTAAACAAAAAATTGCACAAATTAGTAGAGCATAGATACCTGGACAAAGCAATCGTGAAAAAGAAGTCTTAACAAACCGGGTGCTTGAGTGATATTATCATCCAGGAAAGACTCAAGAGTTGTTTTAACTATGACCTCCACATTGGGACAGCTCTCGTTGTAGAATGTCCACGATAGACCATCCGCCAGTGCTGGCAAATCATTACTGCGTTTTATACAAAACGCATGAGCTGCACCAATTAAAATAAATAGAAAAACCAGAGATTTCATCATTTCCTCTTATCCTTCCAAGCGTCTCTCAATGTATACTCTCTCTGTCTTAATAATGAAAAGAAGAATGTGCAATAATTAACGATCTAACAAGCGTACAGGATTGATCGTCATTGAAAAGTTGCACAGAATTACTCCTACGCCTCAAAATGGGAGGGGATTTTATAGGGATTTTATTGGAACGTTTGGTTTGAATGGCAGCTCGGCCTGTGCAGGTATTATTACATACGTGTTTGTTCCCAATGGAAATATTGATACAGAGTCTTACAATTTAAGAATTTGTATGTATTTGTCAATCTATCACTTTTAATAATTTAATCAAAAATACTGTTTCAATAAAGTTTGACGAAAGTAGAAGGTGAATATATACATAATTTATTACATGAAAATACTTAAATATTGATAAATAAATATATAAATGCTAACATCTAAGATAGGTTTTGAAATCCAAGTTACGTGCATTTATTTTGCTGGTTAACCCTTAATCTACTATTATATTTACATATGTAGACAAATCATACAAAGAAATCATACAAAAATTAATTAAAAAAATAGCTAAATAAAATCTTGAAAGATTGTATGAAAGTACACAAAATTAAAATTTATTAAATCAATATTGAATAAACTCAGCTCACTTCATGCCACAATAATTAACTAATAGTACATACATTTTGTCAAATCAAATAATATAAGAGAGCTTCATATCAACATCATTATAATATCCATTGCTAGGAGAAGTCTCTTCCCAAAAAAATCTTTATAATTTAATTATTTTATCATTCTCTCAATGTTGCTACATTATTGCTAATTATACAAAAATCCTAGGTCTTTTAACTAATCTCATTCACAACTTGGGCAAGGCAGTCATTATAATTCACATTATCTAGGCTCTTAACATGTGGTATATTTGTTTAAACCATATTCTATGTGGTCATTTTAAATTTCACATAGTGCACTCATTAAATTTTGCATTATACACATGTTGTTCTTCAAATAGGAATTTAATAGAAGTTGTACCAATGTATCTCATTAATAGCTTATTGTGTTAGTGTCACTATACAAGTTTTTGGATAATCAAAAGTAGGAATGGTACATGAACTACTATAAAATTTTCAATTTACTTCATTCGAAAAGAGAAATAAGAAATTAAGTAATGCAAATGTATATTTGATTTATTTTTTAGAATAAAATGGTACCATCTCAATGAGTAATATTACAAATTTATGTCCATATAAGGTAGACATAGAAGAAATAGATGTTAATAATTAAATGCCAAAAATTTGGGCTATCTAGTGACTTACAACCTAATACAAATGATTAGTTTCAATCCACATATATCATCTCATAGTTTGTTGAATGAGTAATTTTAGGAACATGCATATTATTTGATTTATCCACGAAAATCCATAGGCTTTTGAAGTTAGGGACTACCTTTCAAAATATTTTATAATTCTTAAGCATACTAATATTGCTTGTGAGTCATGATATTATAATGATTGTAAAAGCATTTTATCCTTCTCTTGAATACACAACTTCGATTTAGTTTCTAATTTTACTTTATTATCTTACAAGACTTTCTATCCAAACATTATTTTCAATAAGTTTCTAATACACAACTTCCATTTAATGGTACCTTGAATTATTTTCTCCTTCTTCCATCTCCCTACTAATTTATCATCAATAATTTGTTGATGATATGATCCTTCTTAGGGTAGCCACTATCATGGAGGTAAAAGCGTGGATACATGTTCTAAAAAAGTTTTCCTCTATTTTTGGTAAATGCATTAATATGGCTAAAAGTTATCCTTTTTATGAATGTTCTGCTCTAGCTCCAAACCAAGATCTCTAGGATTCTTATCTTCCAAATCCTTCCTCTCCCTTCCACTTACTTGGGAATTCCTCTCACTATGAGTAAGGTTGATAATTTTGTGTGGTCAAACTTGCTTGAAAGAGTTTAAAGAAAAAATGGAGCTTGGAAGGGGGCCCTTCTTAGCAATGTTGGTAAAATTCTCCTTCTAAATTCTACTCTCCAAAAAATGGTTGTTTACATGTTCACTCTATTTTTCATTCCCTCTATGTGGTCTGAAAAATTGGAATAGATCCAAAGAAGGTTCATGCGGTTGGGAATAGAAGAAAAAATTATTACTGTCTCATGAATTGCGACACTATTTTCTCCAAGAAATTTTATGGTGGTCTTGACTTGAGAAAAACTAAGAAAATGAACATGGTGTTGATTATCAAAGTTAGTTGAAAACTCTTAACTTAGTAGGACAAATGGATTTTATCCTTAAATCTAAATATTTGCATGGTGGGGAAGGAATCTCTTTCCTTTGTAGTACTCAAATCCCCTTAGGATCCATTATCTGGAACAATCTCCTCAAAAGTAAGAATTTAACCTCTTAGGGTATTACTTGGTAGGTATAGACTGGTGTTTCAATTTGTTTGTCAGATGACAAGTGGATTTTGAAGCAAGCTCTTGCTCTCCATCTAATTTTCTCTTCTATCAAATTAGAACTTTTTTCTAGATTGGGCTATAAGGTTTTGTAAAGCTTGAAAAAAATTAGATACTAAACATAATATTTCCAAGAGTAGTGCACATACCAAGTAAGGAAAAAGAGACAACATGTAACATGAAATATCCATAAATGCTAAAAGGAAAGTTCATTAATGAATTAAAAAATTACATGCACCAAAAGGGTCTTACAAGTAATTTATTTCAATGATAAATAAACAAGTTTACATTAGTAATTACATCCATGAAGTTAAGTCACATTTTACAAATTGGCTATACGAGCCATACATAAATAATACATGAAATACATCCATAACATAAAGAACCTCTGATCCTCATCTTCCATGTCACCATTGGTCTTCTTGTGCTGAGGCCAAGAGTGTGGTTAAGGTAACTTTTCTTCCCAACCACGAATCACATGACTTCCTCGATTTTCTTCCTAGCTCGAAGAAATCCTTGACCCTGCACAAGGAGCCTAGCAACCTAGAACAATAAAGTAGGAGAGAACTCTTGATGCATGTCTAATGCCTATATGCATTCCTATACTAGAACAACATATTTATTGCATGTAGGAGGTGGTAGAGACATATATAACATAAAAATTTTAGTATTTTTATCCATCTATTTCAATGGTTCATTAGCTTTGCCAAGCATTTAAAAATAAATGGTATTTTAAGAAAAGGTTAACTACCATCTTTGGGATCCCACATTTGGCATCCTGTCCCAAAATTTTCTGATAAATGTGTAAATAATGCATAGCTTCACTCAAGTTGCATACAATTCAATCATTCTCTAATTCAAGCATTCTTTCAAAAAAACACATTATATTTCCAAAGTTCGCTATTTGGTTTGCATAAGAAAATATTTCACAAGAGGATAAAATTTTACATCTATTCTTACATTTTACCATGAGGGTATGTGTAGGATCATGATGGGCCAAAAAGTGGCGATATGATGGGTATGTGGCTGATGACTTGTTTTTACCCAAAATTGATGAAATGAAAAGGGTTTTTAAAGGAGATTCTCAACTTTCCACCAATATAAATTATGCTTTACTTTGAATTTAATAAATAATTATTATTCATTTTCTATTTGAATTACAACTAAAGTCCTAATTGATAGGCTAATTGAAAAACATTTATAGCTTTCAAACGATATCATATTTTTTGAATCTAAAACATGCGTCACATCATATGCTTCACATACTATAGGATTAAAAAAATAAAAATTTAATTTCATGAAGTTTTGACCAAGTTAAGGTAGTCAGACATACGAGTTTCTATATTTTTTAAAAGTTGTAATAAAAAAATCATAATTAATTATTTAATTGGAAATTTTTTACAAAAGTATATGCATCACATCAGGATGCAAGTCCTCTACTTGTATCTAAAATCTTATAAAAAAATATTATCATTTTATTGTAGTTAGGGTGGTCAACAGATACCTACTTATTTTTCCCTGAAATTTAAGTACTACTACATTTAAATTTCAAATTTTCACCTGGAAATAGATTTTTTTAAAATAAACGTAGTAGTTTAGAAACTACATTCAATTTGCTACAGATTCTATTCTTACACATTTTTGAAATAATATAGATAACTTATTCAAATTTTTACGTCAAGTTGCCTAACTCTGATTTTTCTAAATTTTTCGCCACTTAAGGGCCTATTTTTTCCATGATGATCTTACACATACCCATTAAGTCATTTTAATCATTTCAATACACACCAATAGATAAAATAATTATATGTACATGTGCTCTTTTCTACTTGCTTACAAAGTGTCCAATACTCTGTTACCAATTTAAATGATTTAATCTAAAAACAACAAATTTGCATAAATTTGAAAGAAATACTCTCCAAACATAAATATATACAATTAAGGAAGTAAAGCTTTCCCATTCACGTATATGAATATATATATGTGTGTTTGTGTGTGTATACATATACATTTACATATTTATAAATTTACTCATAAATAAATTAATCTAACACATAAATATATCAATTTAAAACAAAAATATTTATTATTCCCAGTCAAGTTTCAATATCCATTTTTTTTAATTTAAAATCTTTCTCTCATATATATTATATTTTAATTTATATATATATATATAAGTAAATAAATAGAAAATCACATTTTCAGCTGAAGTAATTTCATTTCACATAAATTATTTTTGCAACAAATAGTAATCACTCTCCATTCCAAATGCAACTATAGGCATACATTTTGTTACATTTTAAAAAAAGGATATATTTAATTATATATATATATACACTTTCTAAAAATTATATTTACGAACGAAATAGTATATACATCTATAGTCATATATTTCTTTCAATTTTCCCAGCATGGTTCATATATATCAATATGTGTGTGTGTGTGTGTGTCTATATATGTATGTAGTTGATTATTAAATTTTCCTAGCATGTTTTACTAGTATACCTAAATGTACATGTGTGTGTGTGTGTGTATAGTTGAGAAAATAAACAATACACAGGATTAAACATGTTTTCCAGGGAGTGAAATTAAAGACAACTTAAATCTTGCAAAGGTTAGCATATAGCTCAAGGTTGTGGGTAAAAGCACAAAGTTGTGTCACACTTTCAGCCAACTTATCAGCACAACTAAATTTAAGTATTTCTAACTAAAAACAAATTTGGGTCAAACATATGATCTAGTAAGATTCATTCTAGCTAAGTTAGATGCTTCCACAACTTTTTCAACTAAAATTGTTGGCTAAAAATATATGGAGCACCACTTTGAGTCCAATTTACCAAAAAAATAAAATTATTTGAAAAACATGAAGTTTCAATAACTCCTGCTAAAGTAAATAACATTTTAAAAAAATATATAAAAATACCCTTTTGTAGATCCATAAGTGTAGTTTTCAAAAATATATTTATTTAAATAGTTTAATTATTTCTTATATTTTATTTTTTATTTTTACTAAAAGTAGGTTATCAGCACAAAATATTAGGTTGATTACTATGCCAAGGAAAATACTAAAACTTATTAAAAAAAATAAAAAAAATATGATGCACTAGATAAAAGAATCTATTTTAAGATGGTATAATTTTTTTCCATTTTAGATAAATATTTAATATGAAAGTTGACGTCAGGAAACAGTTGTTTTGATTCACGCACATTTTAATATTTATTTAAAAATATAAATTTATCAAAATTGGAAAAAAATATATCCATGCACTAAAATTTCAAGTTATAAATACACACAAAAATTTGAAAGAAAAAAAATTACTATAAAAAGTTTGACATCCCATACAACTTCATTTTTCAGCATTTTATCAGCAACTAAATTATAGTTTTAATTTATTAAAAACTAGTTTAAAATATTTTTTTAAATTTTTTTTTAAAATATAAACATAAAATATACTAAAAAATACATATTTTACTTATTTACATCGTTTCAAAATTCAAAACATATATGCCACTTTTTAGTGATTCAAGTTTAAAAATTGGATCAGCGTTGGCCCTTTCCTTTATAAAGTGTGACACAACTTTGTGTTTTTACCTTTGTGTAAGGGTGATGGCCTCCCCTGGGAGGTGCTACCTATGGAAGACAACGCCCATCCTAGAGGCCACGACTTGTCAGATGGGTCATTGTCTCCATAGTGCCCTCCCATGTGTGCCAAGGCGTCCCCCAATATGGCATTAATTTTCCAATTGAAAACAAAATAGACATTGGCTCACTTTCCTAAATGGTTTACAATTTAAAGGCATAATATTGTATAAATATACAATACACTATATATATATATATATATATATATATTATTTTTAGCACATAAATGATGAATTAATCTAAAGGATAAAAGGATTACAATCTTGTAAAGGCTCGATTCAGCTATCTTCAAGCAGGGAATAAAATATTCAAGCACAAACACAAGATTACAAGCAATTGGGAATTCGACAAAAGAATTTCTCTTTTCCACAATACATCAAATTGTTCATACATTTCAAATAAAATTACAATTGAAAAAGGATTTAAAAACCTAGAAATCACTTCGTGAAGATTATTTTCTTCTTGTTTCTCTTTCCTCTCTTGTTTGTCTTCCCTTCTCCACCTTCTAGATTTACCGTGCTTCCAAAATCTACTTCTTGGTGTGCATTTTCAATTACAGGTTTGCAAGGAAAAGAATAGATTATGAAAAGCTATTTTGTGTTTTTCTTATCATTTTTCCCTTCTTTTAAATTTTTTTCCTCAAATTCCCAATATTCGAATCTTGAAAATAAAGAAATAAGCTTTATTTTTATTAAATAATAAAGAGATCTCATTTTAATTGCAAATGAAAATAATTATCCTCAATAAATAATAAGGAATTACCATTTTTAATTACATACAAAATAATTATCCTAAATAATAGGAATTATCATTTAATTACAAAAATGAAATCTTTAATTAAAATATAATTAATTCTTTTATTTCACTACTAATTAGTTTAATCAAACAATTTAAAGTATGAAAAATATAGTGGTTAATTAAATTAAATACTAAATGCCTCTACATGATACTAAGTGCTTGTATGAGTGTGAGAACAATTCCTACTTTATCCTTGTTTTGTAGAAAAAAGTACCCTTTGCATGTGAATAATTAATGATAAATTGGACTTAATAAGGCCTTTATTTAGTGGTGTAAGGTGTTTTACTCATCCACACTAGGTCTTGGACCCTCTCAAATTGAATAAAATGCATGTCTTATAAAGGTGTTGTAAAGAATTGCAAATGACTTTCACAGTTTTTCTAGACTTTTATTAAGCATTTAAATCTAATGGTCCTGCCCCCACACCTACTTTTGAATTAAATATTATTTTAATTCAAAAATTAGCTTTTCCTTCTTCTATAATTAAATAAATATTATTTATTTAATAATTCCCCACTTTCCTTCCAATATTAAATAATTATTTTTAATTATTTAATATTTTATCCTTTTTCCCCCCATTTTTGAATTAAATATTATTTAATTCAAAAGTTAGCTTTCCCCTTTTCTTCTATAATTAAATAAATATTGTTTATTTAATTATTCCCCACTTTCCTTCCAATATTAAATAATTAATTTTAATTATTTAATATTTTGTCGTTTTCCCCCACTTTTGAATTAAATATTATTTTAATTCAAAAGTTTATTTTTCCCTCTTCTTCTATAATTAAATAAGTATTTCAATTTTTTAATTATCCCTTCCCTCTTTATTAAATAATTATTTTTAATTATTTAATGTTTAACACCACACATTCCCTCTATAATTAAATACTTATTTTTAGTTATCTAATTATTTGTTCCCACCTTTCTTTTGAAATAAATAAAATTAATATTTTATTTATTTTTTCTATATTGGCCACCTAAATTAAATAATTTTTATTATTTAATTTTCTTCATCAACCTCTTTTTCTATGTCAATCTTATCTTCCATCTCAAGTTTTTTTATCTATCCACGTCTTTCTTCTCTCAATTAACCTCCACCCTTGATTAAATAATTTTCTAATTTAATATTGGCGCTTGATCATGATCCTTATTCTCAACTCATCCATCCATTATCCAAGAAATACAAGCAATCCAAGCAATTCATTCATATCATCAAGTCAAACAAGCAAGAATCAAGCATTCAAGATAGCATTCAAGCTCAATTCTAAAGAATTCAAGAGCAAGAATTTTCATCCATTGTTTCAACAATTCAAGATCCATCATCATGGAAAGGTATTAATTCCATTATTTCATGTTCATGCTTCATATTATTTCTTCATTTGGTATAATTACCTAAAAGGGGTTTGAGCAAGGCAAATCCCTATTCCCTAACATTCAACATTTCTCTTTCTTTCTTTGTGTGTTTGTAGATTTAGGCTTGGAATTTTTTTAAGAATAGGTTGCAAACATGTTGAATACAACCTCTTTTAGGTGCATAGTTCCTATTTTGCATTTATACTTATTTCATCTTTTTGCATATCATAATGTGTTTTCAAACAACATGCATTTCATTAGTTTTGCACTTAAATCATTCCATTTAGACTAAATAATATCATACATTGAATAATTTGAGTGAACTTAGCTAGCATTTTTTGCCTACCTCTCTCCTTTTAGGTGAAAAACCCTAGAAGAGTTAGAGAGTCTTGTTGTGCCAAAAATCTACAGTTCATTTTGGCAAACCTACATTATTGAACATTTCCTTTCTAATTTCCATTATATATTGCATCCTAGGTTTAACTTGCATCAAAATTACATTATGATTTGTCTTTTTTTTGCTTCCTAGTGTTTACAAAATTGTATTATTGAAAACATCATATAGATTTCATTATTGCATTTCATTTCATCATATCATCATAAAGTTTTGCATTTACAATACTTCTTTGCATTGTATAGACCTTGTGAGCTAGATTTTTGCTTGGCTATCTAAATCAACACAACAAATTATTAGTCAAGTTAGCCAAAAACAATAATCGAACTCCTTATGAAGTTCTTAATCACATTAAGACAAAGAAACATGATAAAAAGCATTACAAAGAAATCATAAGCATGTAAACCTATCTAAAATGGATTAAACCATCACTTCATAAGTGGATTGGTGCTTCTTTGATGTGGAAAGAAGCCCTTTCCCAACCCTTGCTAAGATAAGCTAAATGATATAATGCCAATGATGATGATGGAGTAAGATGGGAAAAATCAGTTCTCAAGGAGAGTGACTTTGCAAGAGATTGTGGAGATTTGTGGAGATGAAATGATAGAATTGCGGAGGATTTGATTAAGAATGAAACCTCTATTTAATAGATTTTCAAATTTTGAGTGTTGAAAAGGGACCAATGTGGGACTAAAAAACAAGCCAATGAAAAGAGGCCACTTGTCAAGTTGTGATAGGCTTGAGGATGTGCAAGGTTTGGGGAATGTGCCCAAGAGGGGGAAATTCAAATTTGAATTTGTGATATAAATGTTGAGTTTGATTTGTGCAAGGGACATGTAAGAGCCATGTAAGAGCTCATAAATGACTTGATGGATGTACATGTCCACTTGTCTTTGAATTCAAACTTGAGGGAATATTCCTCAAAGATACCATGTTGAGTGAAAATGATGAATTTAATAAATCAATAAATTGATTTATTTGTGCAAGTGGGATTATCTAGAGGATGTGACATGTATTAGATTAGATTTAATCAGGATTAATTAGTTAGGATGATGATTAGGATGCTTGACCTTTTTTTGACTTAGATGTTTGATTTATTTAAATAAGAAAAGGAGAAATATGAATTGGATTTCAATTAAATAAAGTCTTGATTTATTTTAATCAAAGAGGGAATGATAGGCTTAAATTAAATAAAGTTAATTTATTCAATTTAAGTGGATAATCCTTAGAGATTAAATGAACCTGATTAATTTTATGAGCAAATGAATGTGAACTTGGTTGAATGGACCTAATTGAATGCATGATTCTAATTTTGTGTGTCTATGTTTTGCCCCTCTTTGAAACAATGTACTTGTTGCATTGGTTCAAAGAATAAACTTTCCGCGATCAAATTTAAAAAAAAATCTTATTTTTTCGGATGCGCCATCGGAAAGAAGTACACTGGTACATTGCGCGCTTGAGAGATCGAGTGAAAATATTTGATTTGAGAGTCGATCTCGCAATAAAGAGGTTCAAGAAGGATGGTTATGGATGATGATGCAAATGAGATGATTTTAAGATGCTTAGAATAACAAATCTATGTTATCCTAAACAACTTAAATGATGATATGATGTGATGATGGATGAGATGGATGATGCAATATGCTATGATTATGAAAATGTATGATTTATGTAGATGTTTAGACTAATAGATCTATATTATGATGATGATATGTTGTGATTATGCAAATGTATGATTTTATGAGATGCTTAGACTAACAAATCTATATTATGATGATGATTATGCATGTGAGATGATATGCAGAATATTGATAGTTTGTGGATGCAAGATGGATGCACGATGAATGCATTGGTGATGATAATGTTAGTGTGGAAATGAGATGATGACAAGAGGATCCCACAAGTCCATGATCTGACGAGACTTTATTAGAGATGGTGATAATGATAGATGATGATGATGATGATAAATGGATGATGAAAATTGGATGATTTTCTTATCAAGGATTGGGATTTTAAAAGGGCTACTTACCTTATGTTTGATTACATGTGTAGATATGATACATCAAGGTATAAAGAACCAGGATGGTGTTGTACCTAGTACGATGGACTCTAACTCGACAAATAGATAGGAGTATTCTTGTTCACACTTGACATACAGAAACCTTGCTAGGATGTACCTAACAAAGAAAGTATTCGCCAAGTTATTTTACAAGAACGTCCATCAAACACAATAGACAAAAGATAATGATCGTTTTCCCATTCCTATCTCTCTAAATCCTTCATTCAGATATCATTGAGAGGTCCTTGGAATGAGCACAATAAGATAAATCAAACAAAAAGATCAAGTATGCAAACAAGGCAATGTTCTTCATACGTCTAGCCAAGGGGATTTGCTTTGATAATATAAGAATCCAAGGTGATATCCAAAATGATGCCCATTGTCAGAATGATATATCCTAGGACATGCATTGTACAGGATGATGATGGTTTGATAAGTTGATTGATAGGTTGTTGATATAAAGTTGACTGACATGTTTGAAAATGATCAAGAGTTTGATTTTGTTTTAAAGGTTTGTTGTTTCGATTTTGATTTTACAATTGAAGCTTGCTTTTCTGTCTGCTATGATTGTTTCTATTTGTGTTTGCCAAAGGATGAAGGTGATGATCGTTTATTATGGATGATTGATTATTGCAGGTGAAAGTGAAATGGGATGGATGGATTTTTTCAAATATTTGGATGTTTTTGATGTTTTGAAATGTTTTGAGGTTGTTTTTGGTGTTTTTGGATTTTTCAAATGTTTTAATTTTTGATTTTTTTGAATGTTTTTGGATTTTGATGTCTCGAGGGATGATCGAAGATTAGCCTTGCCTACGTTTAAGCTCAGAGACGACGTAGTTCAGATTCCAATGTTTTTGATGTTTTCTATATTCGACTTGTTTTTGGATTTTTATATGTTTTTGGATTTTTCACCTGATTTTGAAAATTTGGATATGGATGTGTGTAATGATACTAGTGCTCTATTTGGGGATTTTTCTAAAAAAAAAGCTAAGGTTGATTGATCAGATTGATGGATTGATTATGCTAATAACATTGTTGAGGATACACAACAATGCAAGGATTTGATTGATCAGGATTGATGATGATAAATTGTTGAGGATGCACAACAATGCAAGGATAGTGTTAAGCAAAACAATGATTGGGGAAGATATCCCCAAGATGATGATGAATTGATGATGTCTTGATTGGATTTGATTGATCATGATTGATGAAGCTTGATTTGGAACAAAAGTTGTTTGAGTCATTTGATGTGATGTTTGATGTGCAACTTAGATGCAACTGATAGTGATTGCTGGGATGGATGTTCTATGAACGATGAAGATTGATAAGGACTGTCTTCTCACCAAAATATGCCATGGGCTAGTGATTTGGATTTTTGGATTACAAATTCTTGACCAATTTGATTTCACATTTGCCAATGTTCAGATCGCCACATAAGTTGGAGGATAAATCAAGATTTATTCTCGAAGCAAGATGTACATATCTGCCCCCAATGTCTAGCAATGTATGGAATGTCATGGATGGATGCTCGGATAAGTGTATGGATTGATGGATATGGTAAGTACACAAAGGATGCCAAGGATTATCTTGCGATAAGATAAGGTGTTCAGATAAAGAATGTTGATTTGGATAATGCTTCATGGCTCAAATAATGCTGAATAGGATAGGATCAATGAAAATGACCCATGTCAAGATGTTTACCGTAAGCAAGCATAAAGTGTGCCCCAAAATTTCATCAACATCAAGATAATTTGGACTATGGATGTAGCTAGATGAAAATGGATTGGATAAATGGTTTATGGATGGATGGATTTATTATGGATGAGATGGATGGATTGTTGGATTTATTATGGATGGGATGAGATGCTTTCATCTGAACTAGTGCACGTACATGCTTGATTCTACACATGACGCTTCTTTTCCAGGTTTTCATCATGGTCTTGCCCAAAGTGCCGCCCATGGATGTGATTTTTACCAGAGGACGGTTTTTTTTTTTTCTTTACTGTTTTCAATCCTTTTTTCGATTGTTTTGTATTTTTCTAAAAGATTTAAAGCTCATGTTGAACCACCTGGTGGTGTTGATGTAGATGCCCCTGTCATAATGTTCCATCGATATCATGTTCGAAGAAGTTTCCTTGGTAAGATATGTGCACTTGAATACAACTTTTGGGATTCCTGCTTTGCTTCGTCGATACCAAAGTTAACTCTGTCTTTATACACATGTCGCGATAGAGTGCCTTTGGAATCCTTATGATGAAGGTTCGTGGCCAATACATGATCAATGTGAGAACTTGATATCATTCATGGAGGCATGGATGGAGTGTGTTTAGGGATAAGTGATGGATTGGTTGATAGCTTGGAATCTTTAACTCTCCAAACTTGGGTAGATGAGCAATGATGGATGGATACATGTAATACCCCTCATACTATTTAGACTTATTATTTTTCTGTGCCTTGCTTGGATACTCTGATGGTACTAGTATTGTTTGATTCAGTTAGTTGACATTTGATAACACTGTTATTGATTGATGTGGTTAGTCAGATACTATGATGATACTGCTATTGTTTGATATGGTTAGTTTAGATGCTAGACGATGTTATTTCATTTTGGACATGATTACTTTATATGACATTATGGTTGATTATCTGTTAATTTTATGAATTGTGATATGATGCAATGATTTAAATTAATATGTTAGGAGGTGATTGTTAGTTAGAAATGTAATTCTTTGATTATGCTATAATTGTTAGAATAGGTGTGACGAAGGACAATATAGCATCACTCGTTTGCGAGTGCCCTATTATGTTGCAATTCCTTCTCACAACACAGTATCTTGATTTAATGCTTTGATATATATGTATATATGCACATGTACACAACTTCGTTTGTATGCAGGACTGCAGGTACAAGTCTCGATTCCACCTGCTTCGGCAGGAAAGGGTGAGCAACAAATAACCCAACGGATAAATGTTGATACAGAGGTGACGATGAAGTCCTCCCGTTCCATGATGTCAGGTCGTCTCATCTGTTTGGTATAGTTGATGTTGTGTAATTGTGGTTATGGCCTGTTGTGTTATGTGTTTGTCTCATTGTATTTATGAGGGCATTTATAATTATGAGTTATCTTAATGAATGAGATAAATTAATTAGTTTAAATATTGGATTAAATAATATTTAAATGTTTAAATATTTTAATTATTTTGAAAATCGTATATTGCAATTAATTAATAATTAAATATTAAATATGCTTAATTATTTCAATTAAATAAATTGGTGGTGGATAATTATGAGAATAAATTATTTAAAATAAATTTGAGATGTGAGTTGCAAGAAAAGTTGAAAAAAGGGAATTAAAGTAATAAAAACAAATAAAAGAATGAAAAGACAGTGTGAGCCAATAGGGTTTGAGTGTTGAAAAGAAAGCTTGTTTTAAAGATTGATTTTTCTTTTTATCTGGATTTTTGGGGGAGAGCTTTGGAGAGATGAAGAATATATTTTATTTAATTATGAATTCTTGAGAGTTCTCACACACACCCAGAGGAACAGAAGTTGAAATGCTCAAGTGAAGGTGGAGTTCGTTCTGGACTAGGATTGGAATCGGATTCGAAAGCATCAGAGTCAAGCAGGCATCTTCGAATTTGCATTGGACTCCAGGTTGAACCTCTCGTTGTTCTCTCCTCATACCCTTCTGTTTGTTCTGAAAAGAAGAAATAAATGTTATTAAAAATAATTTTTGTGATTATAGAAAACTTCTGTTGAAAACTGAAACTAGATCAGTTAGTAGTTTGGAAAACAAAGGGGATCATAGAAAAATCATACTGTCTAATTTGTTTATTAAAACAAGAACCCCGATCCTCTGAAATGTTTCAATTCTATAAATGATAGCACTGTAAAAAAGATAATTTTCCTTGTTGAAAATAATAAATGTTTGGGACTTTATCAGTATATTAAAATATGAGGAAATGTGATTATTGTTTTATAATTTTCTTGTTTTGCTATACCTCTGTACTTTTACCATATTGTATATATATTTATTTTGTTCTACTGACCCAGAATATATACCAGAATATATTTTTACATTGTCTGATATATATTGTCCTTTTTTTTTACCTAATATATATATATATACTGGATTATTTTAGTTCATTTTTAAAAGATTCAATTTACTGGTCCAACGGCCGTACCGTCGTCCCTTGAATTTTGATTTTTTTTTGTTGAATCGAAATTGGTTTTCTTCATATATTTTTCGTTTGGTAATTTGTATTGAAATTTGTTTTAAAAAAATAATGTATAAATTTTTTTAGGTTGGTTTATTGGACAGGGCGGAGGGTAGAAGGACGGCCGAGGCCGTACCTTCGCCCTCGGCCCTGCCGTCTCTGCACACAGCAGTCTTTATTGACTACTGTGCGCAGCAGTCTTTAAGACTGCTGTGCGCGGCAGTCAATAAGACTGCCACGGGCAGACTGAGGGCTATGGCCCATGAGGATAACTTTTAATTTTTTTTTTTTATTTGTTTTTTTTAATTTATTTATTTGTTTAGTTTTTATTTTATATATATATATATATTAAAATATAAATTAATCTAGAGTTTAATTAGATTTAGATATTGATTTATTTATTTTGTATATATGCACAAATATATATATATATATATTTGAGAATATGATTTATTAGGTATTTTATTTTAAAATGAAATATAGTTATTTAAATTTTAAATGTTAATTTATCATAGTTGAGGATATGATTTATTAGGTATTTTATTTTAAAATGAAATATAGTTATTTAAATTTTAATGTTAATTTATCACATTGTATGGATCTAGATTGTGTCTCGTTTCTTTTTCTCTAAAATGGGTAATTTTCTTATAATTAAGTAAATTTTGTTATTGGGCATTAGTTAATTTATCGTTTTGATTAAACAAATGTGATAGACAAGATTTAGTCGGTAATGGTGACAGTAGGAGACAACCATAGCGAGTTATTTAAACAAAGAATGGAAAACAAACTTACTGGTGAAACTTTGTACTGTGATGTGAATTTTTCTTGTTATGTCATATGTATGTCTTATAGCTTTGTGTCAACTCGTGGGAACCCTATCGTATGTTAACCTTAGTCCAGAGGCATGGTTATTGTTGGAGTTGTCTTCGTGTTGATTACACCTTTGGTTTCGAAGCTTGTAATTTTGTGCTTGGAAGGGTTGGGCGTTTCTTATGATAGTTGTTATGGATTGACGCGAGAGGAATAATACCTCGCATGTGTGGA